>OZ030006.1:122905857-123153357 GCA_964023405.1 Apodemus agrarius | reverse complement strand
CCTTCCCTGAGCACTAGAATACCCAGCAGGCAGCCTGGGAAGGAGAAAGCTACAGGCCACAAGAAGACTCCCCCAGCTCCGTTCCCAGCGCCCCTCCCCCACACTGCTCAGGGAAGCCATTTCCTCATGCTAGGGTGCACTACTGTTTGGAGGATCTTCCAAGACCCTTTGTGCCATCCAAACCTTCCACAGATCCCCTTTCCAGAAGTTCCGGAAATCGCTGTTCACATGAGTCAAAGAGTACCAATCTAGGGAAGATGAAGGAAAATCTTGGTAAATATAACAAACTGGGCTGGCCACCTGTCCTCTATATGCCAATTAAGCAAGCGTCTTAAAAAGCAAAGAACGGGGTTTATTCAACGTGGCCATGCTGAGAAGAGGAGTGATTAAAGAAGCCCTGTTATCTCCCAGACAACCTCCGAGGCTCTGACATGAGGTCTGGGTTTCAGCAGAGAGCAAGAAATAGGCTCAGTTTAGCAATTCCGCCACGGTGTGATCCTCCGGATCATTGACCCATCCTGTCTGCTCAGCTTCCGCCTCTCCTTCAAGGTAATCTGACCAGCGGCTGGAGCCCTGTGAAATCTGTTTTCAAGAGACCATTTCCTGCTGTGGCTGGCTCAGCGCCCCATTCCTGGGAATTCCGATTTTGGGGAATTCCAATTATTGTCTCAAGAATCTGACCGCCAAAGACAGGGAGAGCAGTGTCTCTTTAGAATCCCTTCATGCTTGTCCTGGCAGTTACAAATACACGAGGCTCCCTGGTTGTAGAGAGAGCTGGGAAGAATTACTTTGATATCTAGTTGAAGTATGTAGTTCTTACGTGTGCACAATTTGGATCGCCAGGGAACACGTAGAGATGATTGGAGACATTTTGTTATCATACTGGGAGAGGCGTTTGTGCTGCTAGCATCTGCCAGTGCTCCCCAGCATCCTCCCACAAGGCGTACCCAGAGGTACTCCTCCTGAGTAGGCAGCCAGCCAGCCACGGTGCCGGTGCCGCCAGTGGCGAGGTTGAGAAAGGCTGCCCTTAGCCAAATTTTAGGAATTTCCTGGGACCTTGCAACTGGAAACTACTTCAAAAATATTAACAATTTAATTTTGTAGAAGATATCATTTAGATTATTTTAAACAAGCACGCGTTCATCCTCTAACTCCCAACTTGCTGGTTTGAATGTTTCTTTGAAATGTTAGCGTGTCAGTTTCCCTTTATGTTTGTTTATGTGTTTTATCAGACTGCTCACAAAACAGTCTGTTAAACTCCCCTGTCAGCGTACCCAGGGTTCTCCGAGAAAAACATATGACATCCACAGCTGTCTTGGCTTGGTTATAGATTCACACTGTCACGTGGCCTCATTAAATTTTTTAGCCTCAGATGAAGATCCAAAGTCTATCCCTTGACTCAGAAGGCATTCTTCAGAGGGTGTTTGGGGATTAATTAGTTAACTTTAGCAAGGCGCTTTTGAAGATAGCAAGTACATTCTGCATTCTAACATCATTGGGCAAATAGGCACCTTTTAGACCTTATTACCATGAGGCGTTGGTCCTGCCGGTCCCCTCACTTGCTTGAGCAGTCAGTTCCCTGGGAGGAAGGGTTTTGAAGTCAGCAGTGGCCAGCAGCTGAAAATCAGGAGCCTTATTGAAGACCGCTAGTTGAAGAGTCTCCTTATATGATGAGAAAAACACTCCAAGAGAAGTTAAAAGCTCTTCATAGTGACGGAAGACTTCTGAAATGCAGTAAGTGAACCAGAAACACCACCTGATCTCTCATTTGTAATCATCGATCAGCCCCGACTCTTCCTTTTTTCTCCCTTACAAATTGCAGAGCCTGGTCAGGGACTGCTCAAAACTCTTCCTTAAAAAAAAAAAAAAAGCCAAAAACCTGTAATTTGCATTCAAGATATTTTAGCTTTCATGCAGATGTTTTAATTCTATGGGGAGGAGGCACAGGAATGCAGAAGTCATAGGCAAGAGATTCCCCTGCAGCTGGAGTTTCCGGTAATTGTGAGCTCGATGTGCTGAGAATTGAACTCAGGTCCTCTGCAAGGGCAGTGCATACTAGTGACCATGGAGCCCTCTCTCCAACCCCCCCTTCCCCCGGGGCAGACTTGCCCTTTTAAAAAATAGTTGCCTATTTAATTTTTAAAAACAACAAAAAGAAATGTATTTTTATTTTATGTATATGTATATGTGGTTGTGGTTGTGGTTCACAGGTGTCATAGGTGGGAGGACTGCTGGCTGCCTCCATCCTGTGGAAGCTGGCATAGTGCCAGAAAAGCTAGTTCTCAGGGAGGAGACATTCAAGTCAGGGTGAGTTCAGCTGAATTTCCTTTTTCTTTGTTCTTTTTCTTCTTTTTATCATTTGCATTACATTTCTTTTCATTTGTATTTTTTATTTTTATACAATATTTGGGAATTTCACATGAACCCAGATCACACTTCCTAGTCCATCCAACCCCTTCCCGTCCCTGCCTTGTGATCTCATTCTTGAAGAAGGAGAAGAAGGAGGAGGAGGAGGAGGAGGAGGAGGAGGAGGAGGAGGAGGAGGAGGAGGAGGAGAAGGAGGAGGAGGAGGAGGAGGAGAAGGAGGAGAAGGAGGAGAAGGAGAAGAAAAGTCAAAATTGAGAAGGAGAAGGAGAAGAAAAGTCAAAAGTCAAAATTGAGAAGGAGAAGGAGAAGAAAAGTCAAAAGTCAAAATTGGTCAAACTCCCAATGGTGATCCCCTTAAAGAAAACTGTATGCAACTGTTCCATGTGCATGCCTGGGGACCACAGAGGCCAGAAGAAAATATCAGATGCCCTGGAACTAGAGTTATGGGTGGCTGTGACTGCCATGTAAGAGTTGGGATCTAAAAATTCCTTTTCCTTAGTCTTAATTGTATAGCCATTATCTGCTGCATTTGCGAAATCCTTTTGATTTGGGCAAAAGCAGTTTGAAAAGTACCCACTGTGTGTCCTGATTATCAGCACCGCTGAGCTAGTTCATCTATCGATGAATGATCGATTGTTTGGAACCTATCTCATCCTCCAACACCTGGTGTTGTCCAGTTGACATATTACCAGCATGGATGTGTCTTTGAGGTTAGTCTCGTGATCATGGTCACCACGCTGGGAAATGAGAATCATGCCTTAGTTGTTTCAAAGTTAGCGCTCTATTATGTCAGCATCTCAAGCTAAGACAAACCTGTGCATCCCCTTTTCCTTCTTGGCTTTCCTCCCCATAGGAGTTGAATAGGGAAGGTAGCACTCTTATCTGTTTTCAGATAAAGGCAGGAATGATAGGAATAATAGGATTGGTGCCTTGCTCCTGTTTCCCAGCAAGGGGATGGGAGGGGGGTGGGGGTGAGGAATGGCTTCCGCGCAGACTCCTTGACCATGGACTCACCAGCGCCACCTACCACAAGCTACTGAGTACTGCAACCTTCTTTCTCGGGGCTGCCCTGGATGAGCCCTCCCCTGGCTCCCTTTGGTTTGGGTGGATCATTCATCGAGCCCAAAGCAGCACTCTGTTCCCCTTGCTGTCTCCTTGTCACTGTGTACCTTGTAAGCACTAGTTGCTCTGCAGGGAATCAAATTGGGCATCCTTTTCACACACACCCGCCCCCGTCAGTGACTTCATCTCTTTCTCAGGTTTAGATTCTAAACTTTGTTGGGGATTAGAATCACCGTGGGAGCCTTTAAAAGTCCTAGACTGTTCGGTAGATGAATTAGCTCGGCAGAGCTGATAATCAGGGCATTTTTCACTTTATTTTTTCAAAGCTCTCTGGATGATTCTAAAGTGCAGTCAGACGTGAGACCCAGACACATGAGTCATGTCCTGTGTGTTCTTGGGTGACAACTTATAAACTCCTTCTTCCACATGAGGCCTGTGTCTCTACCTGTTCCCAGATTCCCCCAGACCCTGAATGTCCAAACTTAGCAAGTGAAAATGTAGAGGGTCCAGTCACACTCGTGTTTCTCATTGGACATGTACTAAAAAAGTACTGGCTGTTTACCCAAAATGCCTGCTGTGCCCCATCTGGCAACCCTGCCAAGGAGAACATGACCTCTCTGAGTTTCCCCTTAGAAAGGCTTTCCTGTGACCCCAGGGGCAAGCCTTAGCTTTTTCTGGCACATCTGCCTCTGCCCCTTTGACTCCCTGCCCTGTGAGAATGGACCACTCCACACATCTTTCCTCTGCTCGTGCTCGTGCTGATTCCTTGGTCTATTCTCATCACCTGGGTCTTTGAGGATTTTACAGCAACAGGACTGGACCCTTTGTGTCTGCATTCTACTCCCCTTCCTCTGATGATCCAGGTTCCGTTATTTCCCAAAATATCCTCATGAAACACTGAGCTGATTCTGCCCTTGGACCTGGAAAGGCCACTCCACGACAATGCAGAATGTACTCCTCCAGAATGGACATTTCAGCAGGGCCCCCTAGCAGAGCCCAGGTACTGGGGGCAATCTAGGAAAACAGTGTATCCTGACATGTATCTGCTCTAGATTCTACTTAGATGGGGATACCCGATCTTTCCTAATAAACTTCTAACCATACAAAGAAATCAGAAAACATGTCTTCCCAGAGTCATTCTTGCTGATTTCTATCTACCCACCCTCTCCATCTTCCCCAACATGTCACACCTGGGATTTGTGTAATAGGTTTCTCATTGCTACTATTGCTTCCAACTCATGCCCTCCTGATGTGATTGTGTGTGTTGTAGAGGTTTTTAGTGTGTGTGTGTGTGTGTGTGTGTGTGTGTGTGTTTGTGTGTGTGCATGTGGGTGCAAACACACAAGTCCTTCCTCATTTGTTTTCCACCTTAATTTTTGAGACAGGGTCCCTCCCTGCACCCAGAGAGTGTCACTTTGGGGAAGCTGGCTGGCTGTGGGGTCCACTTCCCTTGCGCAGGGATTATAGCTGTGTATTAGGCTCTACTTTTTACACGGGTGCTGGTAACCAAAGCTCAGACCGGAACTCTTCTGCAGAAGGCACTTTGCAGGCTGAGTCATCTCCCTAGCCCAATGCGACCATTCTAAAGTAGGTTAGCTCTTGTTACCAATGTGGCTGTGTGGTTGGTTCCTTTCCCATAGTCCCTAGCTTTCCCCAACACATACTGCTTCATAGCACACCAGCAGAGATTGTTCTAGTTAGAAGCTGAATTTTTGTGCCCATGGGCTCTCAGTGAACAATGGAACCAGCTCTTTCCATGTAAGTAGCAAGCTGGTACTGCTGGGGAAGTAAACACCAACTCAACAGCCTTAACGAATGTGGCAGTCCTGGGTGAACAGTCCCACTGTTTCTCTAAGTTCCCCCACTCAGATGCAATTGCATGAAGTGGCTGTTTGCTCGTTAGTTCGCCATGCATTCATTTTTCCTAGATCTTTCCTGTGTAACTCTGTTGCCCTTTCCATTAGTAAGACAATGACTACCCAAGTCAACTCTTCGACCTTGGGAGCCTTAACTCAAAGCCTGTCTGTGGAGGAAGCTCTCATTCATATTTTTGGCATGTTAGCTCATTAATATAAACTTACCCAGTGATGGGGAAACATGAAACTTGAAAGAGTGCATAGATTCAAGAGGTTCATAAGTCTACAAGACTGACCTTTCCCCTCCTTACTGAAGTCCCGGCTTAAAACTCTGGCGATAGCTTGTCACAAGCTCTTCGGGGCATGCTGATGCAGCCTCCAGCACCCCTTCACGTGCCCCTTCAGCCACAAAAGAGGAGACTTGGGAATCAGGTTATAGTCTCCAACCACGGGCATAGATGACTGAGCTGAGTGGCCAGCAGACTCAGACTAGACTAATAAAATCAATATCAGGAGTACGGGGTTAATAATGAAACATTCCAGTTCAGAGACAGACAGGGGTCTGGGGAGATGGCTTGGTCATAAAGTGCTTGCTGTACAAGCATGAAGACCTGAGTTCGCATCCCCAGCCCCCACATTAAAGAGCTGGTGGTGACAGTGTACACCTGTCATCCTAGGGCTGAGGAGACAGAGACAGGAGCATTCCTGTGACTAGCTGACCAACCAGCATAAGAAGCTGCTGAGCTCCAGGCTCAGCAAGAGAATCTTGTCTCAAAAAATTATGTGGAGCGCAATTGAGGAAGACATTCAATGTGGTATTCCACCCTTAATCTTCACATATAGAGGTGTGCATGTACACACACACACACACACACACACACACACCCATATACATATCACTGTCTTAGCTTTAACCATCAACTAGACACAGCCCAGACCCACCTGGAAGGGAGTCTCACCCGAGGATTACTCAGCGTTGACTAGCCTGCAGGGATCGTCCTGATTATTGCTTGGTGTAGAGCGCTCAGCCTACTGTGTGTGGCGCCATCCCTAGGCAGTGGCCCTCAGCTGTGTGAGAAAGCTGGCTGAGCAGAGTCTGCATGAGAGAATGGACCGGAGCAGCCGCCCTCATGCTTCCCTCTGTATCTCTTTCTTTGGCTGTGGAGTGAGTTTCTTGGTTGGCAGTGATGCTGTCTGGGAGAGCGAGGGGGTTTGCCTCCACAGGTTTGCTCTGATTCCCACCAGTCATGGACTGTAACCTTTCAGCTGAAGTGTACCCTTTCTCCTCTAAGTTGCTTTTTGGTCATAGTAGTTGTCATAGCAACAAAATGAATTTCTCTCTCCCTCCCTCCCTCTCATCTTTCTCCCTCCCTCCCTTTTATATCTCTCTCTCCTCTCTCCCTCTCTCTCTGTCTCTGTCTCTCTCATACACACACACACACACACACACACACACACACAAACATACACACACACACACACACACACACACACACACCCCAAAGGAGAGAAGAAAGTGCCATCCCTGTCCCTGGCAGCTTCTGAGAGGCAGCCACTGTGCCCTAATGCTAGGTTTTCCTTTCCAGTGCTGTAGCTTGCCGAAGATGGCCTCCAGTACTTAAGACTAAAGGGTCCTCATGACTACAATTCCTATGGCGCTTGCTACAAAAGAAAAGAAATATCCTTTGCTGTACCTTGTCTAGACCACTCCGATGGCCAACAGTAAGAGCTCGGAGCCTAGCTTGGCTCAAGGCTCTGTGTTTGTTCTCTAAGGAACTTTCTTTGTTGATTTTCTCTCTGTAGCCGGACAACTGAATACTTCGGTGCTATTTCACTTCTTATAGAACGTAATCCCTGATCTCTGCAGTCTTGTGGGTCCTCTACCTTGGAAATGACACTTCTTTGTGACATGGTCACATAGAAGGAAACAAGCAATGGCTTTTAGCTATTTAAAAAAATGTGATACATTTAAACACACATCTTCAAAGAATCTGAGAATAAATTGATTTTTTTTTTCCTCCAGCTTCCTCCTAAGTGACATGCTAGCACTGAGAGAGTACCAGTAATGAGCTGGTACTGGAGTGGTCTGGTGACAACCTGGCTCACTGAGGACCCCAGTTAATGACTTCTCTGTACTCAGTATTTTGCCGACTAGAGTCTTGCGTCAGTATGACCCTGACCTAGTCTATAACTTTCTGTAGCCAAGACAGTGCAGTAGAAATGACAGACTGACAGCACCACACTTCTGTCTCTAGAGGCCGGAGCAAGCCCTTCCCTCTCTGAAGGCTTGCGCTTGTTCATACTTGGGCTTTAGCCGGACAGTAAGGACCATCTAGAGACTAGAAACTGTGTAGAACAGAACCAAATTATTCTAGCCAAAGCCAGCCCCAGCTAAACTGCCAGCTCTGCAGAAATATGACCAAGGCCAGTCCAGATCGGAGGCCAGTGGACTTGGGAGTAATATTAAATGACTGTTGTTTGGAACCATAGTTTGGAACCATATGTCTTCGTATGTTTATTAAATACTGTAGTAGTGAACAATGTAGCTTAAACTTCCCTCAGCTGGGATCACACATGCTTAAGTCCCAAACACGGAACCTGAAAGAAGATAATAGAGACCTGCCAATAGATTTGGAGGTTGCATTCCAGTGATTGATTCAGTATGGACCTGCACTGCGTGCATGAAGGCCATGCTACAGGGATTTCATACCCTGGGAGATTTTGTTTCACGGCAGTGGTCAGCGAATGGTAGCCTGTAAGCCAAATCCCTTGGTCAGTCTTGACAACGTTTTATTGGAATATAGTCACAGTGATTTGTTCCATGGTGGCTTTTTCAATGCTTTGGAAGAACTGTCTAGTCATGACAGACAGGGGCTTGTAAACTCTGAACAATTTACTCTCTGGCCTTTCACACAAAATGCCTGTGAGCACTTGCTACAGAGCATCTAAACCTAAGATTCCATGCACTAATAGTTGGACATTACATGGAGTACGAAATCGGGCTGCCGAGTCCGTGGAGGTGAGTACTGCAAACAGGAAGAAGCCCCTTGAAGGTGCAGAGGCATGGCGGGGTCCGGACAACAGCCATGGGGCTGGAGTGGTGTGTGTGCCCCGAGGAGAGCAGCAGGGAGCTGTTTAATTAGACACCAACATACCCCCCTAACTTGAGGGCACAGTTTGCTCTAAATATAAGTGGCATCTTTAACTCCTCCAAAGTCACTTTCCTCTACTCTAGCTTATGACTCGTGATCCTCTCTAGGGTGTAACTTTTTGAGGGACGGAAGAAACCATAGAGGAAAAAAATATGGCAAGTTTGGTTCTGATGGCTTCTGCCACTGACGTATTATCTAATAAACAAACAGAGGAAGACGACTGGAAACTAAAACTTCTCATTCGCATTGGATCCCAGATCATGAAAACACTTCCTCCCACAGGCAAACTTTTCCATCTTAGTGTGAAGTTATTGAGAGCAGATGACGAGAATGAATGACAGGGGACAGCATATTATTCCTAGGTTTATCTTAATTGAAATGTATGAGGGAAATACATAATTTAAAGGAATCTTCACGTGCCTTTGTAATGTAAATAGCTTGGCGGTGTGAGTGTCACCTGTGACTGCTGTCTCCTCTTGTCTCACTGAACCATTGTCATGTGTCAAGCTTATGTGATACTTGCATCTAGACTCTGAGATGTCACACCCAAGTCAGTATGTTCAGAGCACTGGCTCTGTCTGCTGTCACCACCCAACCGCCCAGGCCTGCCCTCCCTCACTGAACTGTCCGTCCTCACTCAGATGTGGTTGGACTTTACTCATTTCTCCTAAAATATTCAGATTCTGTCCGTTCATTCATCCAGCAAATCACGACCCACGCTGGACAACTTCTCTCTGACACTGTGGCCTCAGCAGCTCTTGCCTAGATGTCCAGATACACAGGCCTATAACTTTCTACCATGCCTGGTTCTCACAGAGGCCAGGATGATCCTCTTAAGAGGAAAAGTGGATCAAATCCCTTCCTGCCAAATCTCCCAGTAGCCTTTCTTGATGCTCCGACTCCAGCCTTCTCATAGCCACGCCTGTTTCCCCATGTTGTTCCTTTGATGGGTTTCTTCCTGCTGACATCAGAGTCCAGCCTTACACACTCCCTAATCACCTGCATTATTCCTAACTTTGATCCCATAGCCCTCACTAAGAACGTCTCCAGTGTGCTCTCCTTTGCATATCAGGCCTTGTTTGCGGTCATCTTGTGTTAACAGCTCTGGGGTGTGGGGAGAGGTCAGGCATGCTCACAAACACCCTATTTGGCACAGAGACCCTACAACAGAGATGTTCTGGCCCCGGGGAGTGGTCCTCAGGCTAAGAAACCTTGCTCCACCTCCGTCCTCCAATGTTTCTTCCCAAGAGAAGAATGTGGACTCACTTCCACCGTGTCTTTCTCCATCCTTCCTACTCCTCAGCAGCAATAGGAACACACACTCTGGTTTTGTCCCTCCTCCCTGGTTGAGAGTAAGCTCCCAGAGGGAAGGATCTTTGGCTGGCTCACGGCTGATTCCCTTGGTGTGTAGCACAACGGCCTAGCACATCAATCCTTTGATGCGTGTGGCTGTATCCTGAAGTTTGGGGAGCCCGCCTCACACCCACAGTTGTGCAGGCTACTGAGAAAAAAACTACTCATCTGCTTATCAGTCCTTTAAGCCACTTCAAGATGGTACATGCAGGCACATATGGTATAAGCAAAGGATCCTGTGCTTGTTACAAAGTAAATCTCGCTTTAGGGGATGTCCATGTACCAAGATGTCATAGGGGAAACCCATTCTGCATTTAATACAACGTTTTTTTAAAAAAATGTAGTTAACAGCTAAGGAAGACTCACAAAGTCAGCTTCTGGCCTTCACATGCACATGTACACGTGAATGCACACATGGATAGACATATGAACACACACACAGAGGGAAAACAAATGCTGCTTTAACATCATGCTCCCGGCTTCCTCCTTCCAAGTTGGCATGCCCGGTTGACCACCTTTCCCATGTAGAAAGCCTAGCCCCATTACCAGCCAGGGCCGGTCAGGCAGTGCCCACTGCTCATGTCTTATACATCTGTGACCTTTCTTCCTAATCCCACTGTGGCTGCCGTGAGTTGGAAAATCTGGGTACCCTGATGCCCTCACCCTTTCAGCACACCCCACAGTCAATATTGAATTAAAATCTTACTTTATCTCAAGTTCTCTGTCGATTTTTCTCTTGGACAGAATTACTAGTCTTCCTCATCCCCAGTTTGACAATCATGCAACCTTGAAATGATTATCCCAATTTAAAGGCAGCGTAGATTCCCGACTCATTCTTATAAACTTGTGTGCCCTTTGTTCTTAAAAACCATGCATGGGTCTCTTGCCAGGCATCCTCATTAGCCTGACGTCATCTTTAAACCCTGCCTGGCAGTCCCTGATGCCCAGGGAAGACAGGGCAGCCTGGAAGTCCAGCCACTTCCTTAAGAGCATCCAATTTCTGCATGATTACCCAAGATACTTCATTGTGGGAGGGGATAATGTGGGCTCCAAGCAGATGCAGCAGACTGGTGCTGGTGGGCAAGAACACCAAGATGTCCAGCCCATCGGGGGTATGTGGAAAAGAACCCAGCTCTGGAGAAACTGCTGCCTCACATCCAGGGGAATGTGGGCTTCGTGTTCACCCAGGAGGAGCTCACTGAGATTAGGGACATGCTGCTGGCCAATAACGTGCTGGCTCCACCTGTGCTCTTGTCATCACCTAGAATGAGGTCACTGTGCCAGCTCAGAACACTGGTCTGGGGCCGAGAAGACCTCTTTCTTTCAGGCATTAGGCATCACCACTAAAATCTCCAGAGGTACCCCTGAAATTCTGAGTGATGTGCAGCTGATAAGAACTGGAGACAAGCAGGAGCCACACTGCGGAACACGCTGAACATCTGCCCCCTTCGGCTGAGGTGTTTGGCAGAGGTGGCCTTTACAACCCGGAAGTGCTTGACATCACAGAGCTGACGCTGCACTTCCGCTGCACTTCCGCTTCCCAAATAGAGCCAGCGTTTGTCTGCAGACTGGTTACCCGATTGCTGCCTCAGCCTTACATTGTATCGTCAGTGGATACAAGCGGGTCCTGGCTTGGTTTGTGGAGACTGAATATACCTTCCCACTTACTGAAAAGGTAAAGGCCTTCTGGACTGATCCATCTGCATTTGTGGCTGCTGCCTCGCTGGCTACCACCACCACCACGGCTGCAGCCCCCCAGGGGCTGAAGCAAAGGAAGAGCTGGAAGAATCAGATGAGGGTATGGGATTTGGTCTAATTCCTCTCTCATAGCAACCAACTCAGCCAGCTTGAGAAACAAGGAAATAAAGGCGTATGTCTCTTAAAACAACAACAAACAAAACAAACAAAAGCCAAACCAAACCAACCAACCACAAAAAAACCATGCATGAACTTAAAAAAAAAAAAAAAAAAGAATTCATTTATTTTTGCCACTTAGACTTGTCTGCATCTCAAGATGACTTCAAATTTTATTTTTCAGAGATGTGAATTTCTGTATTTGGCATTAGGCACTTTAATTTTGGACTATGACCATTTCTTCGCTTTCCGCCCACACCCCCTCCCTGACAGTCGTATGCACACACGCACGTTGACTGCGCATGCGCCACACTCAACAAATAGCCACCATTCCCATGGAGAGGGTCTAAACGGGAGCTGGCTGGTTAGCAGGAGCCTCCACTGGAGACCCCCAGTGTTACCAAATGATGCCAACCTCTTCCTTGGAAACGGGCCACAAGCGTGGCCATGAGCCCCAAGGCCTTATCAGAAGTTTGTGCTTTGCTCTGCTCTGTAGTCTACTCCTTAATGAAATCACTGGGTTTGGCCACCCTGAGTACTTCAGCTTCTCACTTGGGATTTCCGGTTCGCCTTGACCTCCCTTGGCTCTGACTGGAAAAGCAGCCTGCAGACTTTCCTGTCTGACTCCACCCTTGCCTCCTCCAGATTCCCTCTCGACTCCTCTCTGTTATCCCACTGTCCTGGCTGATTTTCTGTGTCCCCTTGACATACACTAGACTCATCAGAGAGTAAGGGACCTCAGTTGAGGAAATGCCTCCATAAGCTCCAGCTGTAACACATTTTCACAATTAGTGATCAAGTGGCGAAGGCCCAGCCCATTGTGGGTGGTACCATCCCTGGGCTGGTGGTCCTGGGTTCTGTGAGAAGCCAGGGGAAGCAAGCCATAAGCAGCATTCCTCCATGGCCTCTGCGTCAGCTCCTGCCTCCGGGGTCCAGCCCTGCTTGAGTTCCTGTCCTGATTTTCTCCAATTATGATTTATGGTCTGGAAGTGTAAGCCGAATAAACCCTTTCCTCCCCAGCTGGCTTTTTGGTCACGTTTCATCACAGCAATGGAAACTCTAAGACACCCACTGAAGTCTTCAGCTGGGGAGAAGCCCTGGGGCATCTGAGTCACATTCTAGCAGCAGCAGAGATGACTGTGAAATCTAACTGAGCAGAGCCCGGGAGAGACTGCTCCCTTTCATTCTCCAGAAGTATGTAATGCATGGGCAGGAGGTAAGGGGATGCAAAGCTGAAAGAACCAGCTATGGAGTCTGGAGGAGGTTCAAGTTTTGTTTTACCACATGGTAAATCACTAAACCTTTCTGGGGTTCACTTCCCACTCACTGCCTACCCCCATCCTCTGCACACCTTCACTGGAATGGGGTTATAGCATCTACCATTTTAGAGCTTGAGAGGAGCTTAAATCCTTTAGCATCGAAGGGTGTGGCTAACCCACATTAGGGACTTGTGGTGGTTCACATTGATTGTCAACTTTCGGGAATCTAGAGTTACCTAGGAGACAGATCCCTGGGCATACCCATGAGAGGTGATCTGGGTGAGGTTAATTGAAGCAGATTCACTTTCCATGGACAGGGATGGCTGTGGTGAGGGTGGGTGAGTGGGCAGGCGTGGTGTCTCCTGGGCTGGATAAAAGGAGGGTGTTGAGCTAAGGGGAGTGCTCATCTCTCTGTACTGGCCAAGTATAGATGCTGTGTGAACAATGCTCTGTGCGCCTACTGTCCCAGCATGAATCTTACCCTTGAACCATGAGCCAAAACAACTCCGCCATGTTTTAAAGTTGCTTTTGTCAGCCATTTGATCCCAGCAATATGAAAAATAATGGTTACAGGGCCATTCACATTTCACTGAGGATCTTAACCTATGGGATATTTGTTCTCTGTGAGAATACTCATGATGTCTATTTTGTGTGAACACACTCCATAGCTGGGTTCTTGCTATGTGACAGTAGCTCCTATTTTCCTCCCTGGGTCTTGGGAATTTTCTCATTAAGGATTCTAAGATGTGTTTTTAGTGTGTACACTAGTGTGGGTCTCATCAACCATTTATCTGAGCAATAGGCTAGCCCAGTTCTCTGAGTCCTCCAGATGCAGTCTGTTCCCTCCCCATTAACCCATGTGCTGTGACTCCCTGTACCATGGTACTGAGAGGTGACCATGTTATAGGATCTCTGCTCCCATGAGTACATGACTATCTTTTTTGAGAGGTGGGCGAAGTCTCTGCCTGTGAGTTGGGTACTCTGAAACTGGATCGGTTACTGTACAAGTGTGTTCTTGTAGAGCACATTTTCCACTAGTGTTCTGGTGCCCCTGTGGTCACCTGTGATCACTAGTACCTCGGATTCTGCCACAGGACTCACAAGAGAGGCTGGGATATCGTTGCTCGGGGACACAATTAAAAATGAATTTTCCAACAAGACTCCTTACCATGCTTTTGAATTCCACTACTGTGATCTATAGAATACCTACTTGTTTATAAATCCTTTAGCCTCAGGTATGTGGTCTACAGAAAATGGACTAAGATGCATACGGTTGTGTAGCTCAGCTCAGGCCATTCTTCTGGATGCCCAATGAAGGCCAATTACCACTGGGTTTGAGAAACAACTACTTTTATATTTGTATTGAGTTTTAAAGCTTCAGAGCATCATATAACAGCAACACGTCTAATCCACTGGAGATTATATATATATATATATGTGTGTGTGTGTATATACACATATATATGTATATGTGTATATATATGTGTGTGTGTATATATATACACATATATACACACACATATATACATATATATGTGTGTGTGTGTGTGTTTATATATATATATATATATATATATATATACATATACATATATATATATATATTCCCCAGAGGAAAGTTTCCAAAGGTTGGTTAGTGGATTAAAGCCAGATCCCCATCTTTACCAGCATCCTCACTGGAGTGTACATGTGATAGTCTTCAGGTTCAGATTGAGGGGGGCTCTGGCTTCTAAGTGTACTATACTATACTCATCACCTTTAAAGTACTGTGCTTGCCTAGCGTGTGGGATGATATCACAAAACCTTGTCCCCTCAGATCTGAGTAGTTCCTCTGACTTGTCTCAGTTGGAGTTTATAATGTTCTGTCAGCAGAGGACGTCAATGCCTTTTGACAGGGTTTGTGTGGACAGTGACAGTGTTGAGTATGACAGCAGCCAGGATCTACTCAGGACTTTCAAAGGCATGGGTAAGTGCTTCTCCAACTCTCTCTCAATGAACTTCGTATCAATGAAAAACTCCTGTGCGGACAGTGTGCCCATCACTCTGGGAAAGAAGACAAGGAAGCAGTGTAACCTGTTCAGGATCACATAGCAACGTATGTAAAAAGGCAGGATCAGAATTCAGGTCTAAGATCCCATATACTGCCTTTGCAGTAGCAGCCTAAACTTTTAATGGACAAACCTATTCAACAACATTATTCTGCATGGCTGCTACATGCCCAGGACTCTATTAAGACCTGACTAGATGTCCCTGCTGGCCATACACACTAAAGTTCATGAGACTACACTGAGGCACACCATTTCAATGTTAATAGTAGAGAGGGATACAAGTTACCATGAGTCAGGAGCAGCTAACTTCACAATAGAGCCAGGGACTGCATCCTATAGGAAAGTAAGAAAAAGAAGCAGTTCTTAGAGGAATCAAAGGATGCTCCAAGGAAAATAATAGTTCCTTTACATGGCATGCCCCAAAAAGGCGGTGTATTTTTAGAAACAGGCATTGTTTTTATATCTTTCCATGGCCAACACAGAGGGACAGGGAAGAGAGGGAAAAGGATAATAAAAGAAAGGAAAAGGAATCTGAGGACAGTGACAATGCCATGTGTCACTCTAACAAGGGGGGCTGGAGACATGGCTCCTGGGTAAGAACAGGTTACTCCTTGTTCAGAGGATTCGCACTGGGTTCCACAACTCACACTGCACAGCTTACCGCTGCCTGGAAGTGTAGCGCCAGGGTACCCATGCCCCCTCCACTGCCACAGGTGACGTACATTCAAGCACATACTCTACAGGACGAAAAAGTAAACCAAAGTCTCAAAATTGAATTGGCTACTGAAAGAAAGAGGCATAGATGATATTTTAAGCAGGGAAATGCTCCTTTGAGAGTCAACTTTGAGAGATCATTCTGATAAGTGAAAATTGGTTAGCCAAGGAGCAGTGGTAGGGAACACTAGTGGGGTATCATCACAGTCCATTATTAAAAGGATGTGGGCATAGGGAGATGGCTTACTGGCTAAATCCCTTGCCTTAAAAGTTTTAGGGTCAGAGATCAGATCCTTAGAAGCTTCCTAAAAGCCAGTAGGCAAGTGACACTTCTGTGGTCCCAGCACACCGGAGGCAGAGGAACTTCTGAAGCGAGCTTCCTAACCAAACCAGATGGCATTGTGAGCTCCTATCCCAGAAGAGAGTCTGCCCCAGTGCAAAAGGTGGAGCAATACAGAAAGACACTGAATGTCACTCTTAGACTTCCTCATGCATACATGTGCACATATGTCATATACATGTGCATGCTTGTTCTGACCTCTACATGAACATACTACACACACATACAGACACACACAGAGAGACACACATACACACATTCACACACACCACACACATATACATGCATGGCCACCATACACATATACAAACACAAGCTATGGGGGCTGATCTAAGACTAGAAATTAAGAGGCAAGGAAAGATAGTTTTGAGATGCACTGGATGGAATTTGCTCTTTGGAAGGAAGATGGGAGAGATGGAGAGAGTGAACTGATGCTCATTTCTCAAGCTTGGGGAAAACAAGTTAATGGTTTTGTGTCTCACCAGTACAGTAAGATGAGAGCTGGAGCAATAAGAACTACAGCGTTTGCTTTTCATCTTAAGATATCTATATAGAGATGTCTAAAGGCGTTTGAGCTTAAAGTTAGAAGGAACATTTACAGATTATTTTCATGAGGCCCAAAGATGTATTATAGGTCAATGTCTCTGATGAGCCTGGATACAAAATTCTCAAAGAAACACTTGCAAATCAAATTCAAGAGCACATTAAAAGGATCATCCACCACAATCAAGTTGGCTTCATTCCAGAGATGTAGGGCTGATTCAACATATGTAAGTTAATAAATGTAAACTACCACATAGAGCAAAGGATAGAAACAACATGATCCCTTCAATAGATACAGAAAAGGCCTTTGACAAAATCCAACATCAATTCATCATAAATACCCTAGAGAATCTGGGCGTACAGGCCACATATCTCAGGGCAACAAAGGTTAAAAAAAAAAAAAAAAAAAAGAGCAAGCACACAGCCAACGTCTTGTTAAATGGAAAAAGCATCATGTAACTTCTACTAAAATCAGGACCAAATGAGGACAGTCATGCACCACCAAGACTTGGTATAGTGTTTGGAGTCTTAGCTAGAGTCAATAATGCAAGTGAAAGAGACAGAGATACAAATAGGAAAGGAAGATGTCTAAAAATCTTATATTTGCAGATGACGTGATTTTAGACATAAAAGATCTCAACAATCCTATCACAGAACTCTAACAGCTGATAAACATAGAGCAAAATAGCAGGATACAAAATTAACACACACACACACACACACACACACACAAATTAACACCTTCCTACATAGAGACAACAAATATACCAAGAATGAAACCAGGGAGACAATA
This sequence comes from Apodemus agrarius, assembly GCA_964023405.1. Lineage (NCBI taxonomy): Eukaryota > Metazoa > Chordata > Mammalia > Rodentia > Muridae > Apodemus > Apodemus agrarius. Next base: position 123,136,016 of record OZ030006.1, on the reverse strand, counting down.
CTATTCAAAATAGCCTAAAAATATCTTGGGATGAAAAAAAAATACAAGGAAGTAAAAGATTATGAAAACTTTAACACCTACATATGCTGGTGTGCAGGCACAGGCAAAGAAACTCAGGGATGTGTCAGAATAGAGAAAGATCTTCTATGCTCATGGATTTATACAACTAATATAAAATAGCCATCCTACCAAAAACAATCTACAGATTCAACATGATACCCATCAAAATTTCAATGTAATTCTTCACAAAATAAAAAAATAATCTTAGTGTTTTTATAATCTTAATCTTTTCATAAAGATTATTAAAAAATCTTTATGATTTTTTAGACCAGGGGTATTTGAAACAATCCTTAACAATTAAAACAGTGTAAATATTATTTAATAATTCAAGTTATACTACAGAACTATAATAATAAAATTAGTATGGTGCTGGCATAAAAACACACATTGATCAATGAGATAAAATTGAGCAGCTTCGTACAAGCCCAAACTCCTACAGCTACTGAATTCTTTCAAAGGAGGCCAACAATAAATATTAGAGAAAAGACAGTATCTTTAATAAGTGGTGTTGGTCAAACTAGATAGCTACATGTGGAAGAATGAAATTGGATTGTTATCTCTCGTCTTGCACAAATGGAGTAAGGGCATCAACCTAAGATCTGATACCCTGAGCCTGATAGAGGAAAAAGTTGGGAAAATGCTTGAACTTATTGGTCCAGAAAAGACTTTCTGGACCAAATCCTGATAGTACAGGCATTAAGATCAACAACTATTGTCATATATAAATATGATCTTATAAAAATAAAAAAAACTTCTGCATAACAAAGTGCACCATCACTAAAGTGAGGAGGCAGCCTACAGAATGGGAAAATCTCTTGAGCAGATATACATCTGACAGAGGATAAGTATCGAGAATATATAAAGAACTAAACAAACAAAGAAAGATAAAGAAAGACAAACACAACCACCAGAAACAAAAAACAAAAACACATTAAAAAAAAAACAAACTTAAAAAATAAGAAAGCAACCAACCCAATTAAAACATGGGGGAGGGGTATGGAACTAAATAGAAAGTTCTCAAAGAATGATATACAAATAGCTGAGAAACATCTTAAAAGTGTTTTACATAAAAGAATAATGCTTTACATCTTTAGTCAACAGAGAACTCCAAATCAAAACTACTTTGAGATATTACCTTAGCCTAGTCAGCATAGCCATGATCAAAAGAACCAACGACAGCAGATGCTGGTGTAATTGTAAAGTAGGGGGAATACTTATTCACTGCTGGTGGAGTGCAAATGGTGTAGCCACCATGAAAGCCCCCCAGAAGTACATCTACCACATGATCCAGCTCTTCCCTAGGCCTAGAACACATACCCCAAAGACTCTCTAACTTACTATAGACACACTTGCTAGTCCGTGTTCATTGCTGCTCATAGTAACTAAGAAATGGAAACAGCCTAGATACCCATCGATGAATGAATGAATGAAAATGTGGTATATCTAACAAATGGAATCTGCTAAATGGGCGTAGTAGTAAGCTGACTCCTTATGCTTCATAGTTATACCCACAGATTAATTCATCTCTTAACCCTCATAGAAAAGTTTCTTTTATAGTAAATGTTAATTAACACAGAGACCTACATCTGGTTAAGGTACAAAGAAAAAGTTACTGTAGAATTCTTAGTCCTATATTGGACACCTGCTCTCCCAAGGCTCAAGAATCAATGCAGGAAAAGGTGAAGACATGTTGTAAAAGCCAGAGGTAGTAGATGACTACCAGGAGACATTGTTTTCAAGATATAGCAGGGTAGCTGCCCATATGAGCTCACATCATGTGACAGCATCATCAGGCCCTGGCAATGTCAAGTCAGGCAAAAATCCCAGCATAAAAGGGAAGGTTGGTATAAATTACCAGTCTTAGCTGAGCAGCTACTAATAATTAATAGTTTCTGGAAGAGGGACTGTCAGCATCCTTTAAGTGTGTATTCTCTGGTAGGTTGACTATGCTCCATTGGATAACCTCACACCAAAGAACATGTAAGCATCAAACATTTGAGTGGATGGGTTTAGGATGAAGAAACAAAGACAGAGCTGGGCGTGAGGCAGGGAGGGATCTGGAGGTGGGGTATAGAATACGATCAAACTGCTTTCTACGACTCTTTCAAAGCACTAATTCAAACGTTAGAAAGGTAAAAATTTCAAGTGAGAAACATTGTATGAAATGCTGCTAGTATGACTGTTCAAATGAATCACCACAGACACTCAGCAGTGGTGGTGGCATTGTCTGTTTGGGGGTCATGCATGATTATACAATAGTTATCAGGCAAGGAAAATGTCCTCACCCCAGGGCACATTTAGTAAGAGCTGGAGTTGATGTTAGTTAGTGACATTTAGCAGATAGAGGCCAAAGATTCTTCTAAACAGCTTGCAATGCACAGGAAAGCTCTGCATAGCGAGGAGTTATATTGACCAAAATGTCAATCATGCTGAGGTTGAGAAGCACTGTCTGGGGGTCAAGATGCCTTATCCAGCAGGACCAAGCTGAACTTCCTCTTTTAGGAGTCTGAGAAGTCACATTTATGGTTGGAAGGTATCTTAGTTGGGGTTTCATTGTTGTAAAGAGACACCATGACCAAGGCAACTCTTACAAGGGACATCATCTGTGGAGAGCCGAGGGTAATCGCCATTACAAGATGGCGCTTGTTTCCGGCGTGCCAGATCGGTAAACAAGTGGTGTGCACATGTGCAAGAGCAGGTTCGCGCCAAGTCACAGCCCAGCCCGGGGCGTGGTCTTCCTCTTGATACTGAAGCTGATGCAATAAAGCTTGCTACAGAAGGATCCGGTTGTCCGCGTGGTTCTTGCTGGCGAGACAATAGCGCGTGACAATCATCATCATCATCATCATCATCATCATCATCATCATCAGAATCAGAATCATTGTTACTTTTTAAAAAAAAAGTCCATCCATTGCCTCCCTCCCAGTCCCCCCCTTCCAGTTCCTCATCCCATTCCTCCTCCCACCTGTCTCCAAGAGGATATCCCTTCCCCCACCAATTCTCTTCATTTCTCAAGTCTCTTGAGGGTTAGGCATGTCTTCTCCCACTTAGGCCAGACTGGCAGTCCTCTGCTATATATGTGTCAGGTTGGGGGTTGGGGGGGGGGACAAGTACCAGAAACTTGGGAGGTGAGAGACTCTCAGGACTCAAAGGGAGGGCCCTTAGATGAAATGCCCAACTGTGGTGAGAGAGAACTCGTAGAGTCCACCTCCAGTAGAAATCAAGTGGAAGGATGGGATTGCCATCCCACTGCCAAGAATTCTGACCCAGAATTGTTCCTGTCTAAAAAAACTGCAGGGACAAAAATAGAGAAGAGACTGAGGGAAAGGAGGTCCAATGACTGACCCAACTTGGAATCCATCTCAAGGGGAGGCTCCAAGGCCTGACTCTATTACTGATGCTACAGTGTGCTTACAGACAGGAGCCTAGCATGACAGTCATCTGAGAGTCCCAATAAGCAGCTGCCCGAGACAGAAGCAGATACTTACACCCAACCATTGGAGTGAAGTCAGGGACCCCTGTGGTTGAATTAGGGAAAGGTTAGAAGAAGCTGAGGAGGAGGGGGACCCCATAGGAAGACCAGCAAACTCAACTAACCGAGACTCCTGAGATCTCTCAGACACTGAGCCACTAACCAGGTAGCATAAGGGACAACACTTAATTAGGGCTGGCTTACAGGTTCAGAGGTTCAGTCCATTATCATCATCAAGGCAGGAAGTGTGGCAGTATCCAGGCAGGCATGGTGCTAGAGAACTGCAAGTTCTGTGTCTTGTTCCGAAGGCAAAGAGGAGAAGACAGACTCCTCAGGCAGCTGGGAGGAGGGTCTCAAAGCTCACACCCAAAAATGTCATATTTCCTCCAACAAGGCCACACCTCCTAATAGTACCACTCCCTGGGTCAAGCATATTCAAACCACCACAGAAGGCAACTGAATCAGATTGTATTTTGATAGTGTCTTTAAAAAAATGTATAAGAGGGTACCTCCACGGGCTGTCTGCACATCCTCTAGTTGATCCATCTCTTGGTTGACTTTAAGACATGACTCCCACAAATTTACTTCACATTTGCTATACTTTGAGTCTCTCATGTGTCCTGCGTTATTTATGTTTTTCCTTGCTTTTACACAACACCCAAAGAAAGCAACTGAAGGAAGGACATCTCACAGGTTGAGGGTACAGACCATCATGCCAAGGAGGGGTGGTGGCAGGAACTTGAGGCAGGTGGTCACATTGCATCCAGTCAGGAAGCAGAGAATGACAAATGCTTTTACTAAGCTAGCTTTGTTGTTTTCATTACAGTCTAAGACCTTGGACGAGTGCTGCACTCACATATGATGAGTCTTCCCATCTGAAATAATCCAACTGAGAGACTCTCTCACAGACAGGCTCAGAGGTTTTTATCCTGGTCACTCTACATCCTGTCAAGTTGACAATGGATATGAACCCTTACATCCCAAAGACCCATGCATTGAAGGCTTTACCTCCTCCCATGGTTCTATTAGGATATATTGGAGCCTTTAAGAGGTACAGCTTCATGAAAGGTCTGGTTTAGGTTTTAGGACTGAACCTTCACTAGGGACTGTGGCACTAATTTCTTCCCCTCTTGCTTCATCTCCTGCCTGACACAAGGCTAGTAGCTTCCTGGAAGCCTCACCAAAGGCACAAAGTTCTAAGGTTAACTAACCATAGCCTGAATCTTCCAACACTAAGTCAAAATAAACTTTCCCTGTTCTAAATTGACTCATCCCAGTTATTTATTATACTGACAGAAAACCAACCCAAATGTGCTCAAATGTTTTCATTAGTTCAAATTTGCTCTTAACCAAAGACCTTTCATTAGTGGTGTGCACTGCTAGTAGCAGAATTTCATTCCAAGGCAGCAAAAGCTAACAGTCAAATATTGGCTCATGATCCAGGGATGTTTGGCTCTTTCATACCTTCAAATGCCTTTAAATAATGACATCAAGATTGGTGCTCCTTTCTCTGTCTGTGACTAGGAGACAGAAGGACATGCTGGACAGACTGTAGTTTCTATCCCTGCCCCTGTAATGGGACTCTCTTCTAGAATAAAGAATAGTTGCATTGCTACATGTGAATCACTGCAAATTAGAGCTGCAAGTGATTGAAGAAATCTGCCGTTGCCAGAGGATTCTACCCAGCAACCTAAGAGGACATTGCAGTCACCCACTCCAGGATTCAAACTCCAGGCATTTGCAGCCAGCAGCATGCACCTATGCAGCCATGTTGGAATCCTCCCATGCAGCCATATTGAAAATTTGCAGTGTAGTTTGATATATTTGCCACTTCCATACCTTCCCCTCCACATTGCAATCCAAAGCTCTCTCATTTTGAGTCACAAGAATTGAGTTACTTTATCATAGCTAGCTACAAATGTTAGCTAAGCTTTAGAAGTCATTTAAACTGTGCACAGTGCTGAGAGCCAATAATCCAAGCTACCTTGTAGGGGTCTCTGCTGAGACAGAAGCATCACAAGTCCATGGCCAGTCACATTGGTAGCATATAGTAGGCTCTTTCTTGAAGTAAAAAGAAAGGAGGGCTAGGGTCATGTCTCGGTGGTCAAGCATTTGCCTAGCATGTGTGAGGAGGTCCTAGGTTCAGTCCTCAGTTACCCTCACCGTCACAGACGTTCTTTGCCCATGACATTACTCCATACTCCTCGCTGTGTCAGATGTGCTTCTGTAGGATGAAATATGACTTCTTCCTCTCAGTGCAATGTGGAGGAATGTATGCTTCATGGTGGTCATATTTCGAAACAGATATCACGTTCATTTTCCATTGGATTTCCATTGGGATTCTGACCTGCCTGATTACAGAACTGGGGCCAAATGACATCATTTCTTAAAGATCTTTAGGAAACAACAGTAAAATTTAAATTGGAAGCAGAGATCCATGAATCATTTTCCAGGAAGCTTTAAAACCCATCATCACAATGGCTTTTCTCTTGTGTTTTCTGTGGCTCTTGATTCTGTTCCCAAGGCCACTTTCCTTAGGATTAGTTAGCACGCTGCTCGCTGCTCTTGCTGTTCTTAGAACGCAGCATTCTCTCCTCTCAGCAGTTCACAGACAGACTGCAAGCCAGTCTTTCATGATGAAAGGGGAGGAAGCCCTGCTTCTATAATCCCTAGCTGAAGAGAGCCCGCCGCCAGGACAGAGAGGTAGGAAGCCAGGAGAGTGGGCAGAGGAGGCCATGAGGTAACTGCAGCACGCAGCACACTGTTTCCACAGCCGTGTTGTTTAATCGCCACACCATTGTTAGCCTCACCAGCTCCCTGGCTTAACGGATGAGAAAACACAGAGACAGAGCTGCTCAGCAGTGCAATTGCTGCTTGGCCTTCAGCTGTCAGCCTGGTTCAAAAGCTTTGGGTCAGAATCAGTCCCATTAATTTCTTTCTTGGCTGATTTGTTAGGGAAGGTAAATGAGTGACCAAAATTTCCAGGTTAAGGGTGTCTGTTTGAAAAAAATGTGAGGAGGGGTAGGTTTTTAGGGAAGAGAGAAAACAATATTTTATGGGTATCCGCTGATATAGGAGCTGAGATACTGCCTGGCTTGTGTTACAAGGATGTTTGCAGAAAGGGTACAGCGACTTTATGGATGGTTTAAGGTCCTGCCTAGAGATTTCAAGTGTGTGTGAACTTAAGCATACTTAGACTGGAGAGCTGGCAACAACCAGCCTGTAGCTTCTATTTCAACTTTCTGATGTGCACATATTCTTGCTCTTTATCCCGATAAAGTGTTTGATTTTATGCGAACATTCTCCCTCTTTTGTTCCTTCATTGGACTTGTGGAAATTTTAGGTTGTGCTAGCCCAGAAGTAAGCCATGATCTAGGTAACTGTGAGGTGATACCATGACACACACACACACACACACACACACACACACACACACACACCCAGGACATGGTGAGGAAACAAGAAGAGAAAGAGGCCAACACAAGGAGCGTTAGTGATCAGGCTACCTCTGGGCACAGGTGGGCCTCAGCCACACCCGGAAGGGGAATAGATGGGAGGTTGGGGTACAGCAGAAGTCACCAGCTGAGCAGTGAATGCTGAGGTCGTGAATGGACACAGGAAAGATGTGCTACAGTGGAAACAGGGTGAAGCGAGCGAGCTGTTCTAGGTGGGAGTCTGAGCTGTGCTGGAGAGAGAGCCACGGCTCAGGAAGTATGAGCAAGCCAGGATGGGATTTAGGTACCTTCCATTTTTCTTCATGTCTATACATGCTTGTGTGTGTGTGTGTGTGTGTGTGTGTGTGTGTGTGTGTCCAGGAGCATGTGTAGGCATCTGCCTTCCCATAGAGGCCAGAAGTAAGTCTTTGGTGTCTTCCTTAGTTGCTCACCATCTTGTCTTTGTAAGTCAGTGTCTTTCATCTGGAAACTCACTGATTAATCTAGACTTGCTGGCCAGTTGGACCCAGGGATCTGCTTGTCTCTGTCCCCTTAGTACTGGGATTGCAAGCAAATGCCTCTGCTCTTTGCTTTACTGTGGGCTCTGAGGACTGAACTCTGGTCCTTATGCTTACACACCAGGCATTTTGCAGATCTAGTCATCTACCCTGCTGTGCCTACCAGTTTTTGTTTGAGACAGGGTTTCTAATTGGTCTGGAACTCCTCCAAGGTGGCTAGACTAGGTGAGTGGACATTAGAGATTTAGCTGTGTCTTAGTCAGGGTTTGTATTCCTGCACAAAACATCATGACTAAGAAGTAAGTTGGGGAGGAAAGGGTTTATTCAGCTTATACTTCCACACAGCTGTTCATCACCAAATGAAGTGAGGACAGGAGCTCACACAGGGCAGGAACATGGAGGCAGGAGCTGACGCAGAGACCATGGAGGGATGCTGCTTACTGGCTTGCTTCCCCTGGCTTGCTCAACTTGCTTTTTTATAGAACCCAGGACTACCAGCTCAGGGAAAGCACCACCTACAATGGGCCCTCCCATCCTTGATCACTAATTGAGAAAATGCCTTACAGTTGGATCTCATGGAGGCATTTCCTCAAGGGAGACTCCTTTCTCTGTGATAACTCCAGCTTGTACAAGCTGTCCTCTGCCTTTCCAGCACTGGCATGTTACTGTACGTAGCTTTACTTACATTCTGGGGATTGAACTTAGATCCTTATGCTTGCAGGACAAGTGTTCATCAGCTGAGATATCTCCCTAATATAGACTTTCTACTCCCTAATGCCACCTCTATTTGTATACATTGGGGTATGGTTAGACAGTAATGTCCCTCCTCTAGACCTTTTAAAGAAAAGAGTTGGGTACATGCTCTTAGATGCACTCCACACTCAGATGCTCTGTGGTTCTTTAAATCAAGGTCTGTGGTGAGGCTGAGGATGTCGCTCAATGTTAGAGTGCTTACAAGGCATCGGGTTTGAACCCCAGCACAGCGAGAAGTGAACGAGCCCTGTATATATGTAAAAACAAAAAAACAAAACCAAACCTAGGTCAATGCTTTGGACCATTGGTACCCTGACCAGATGGGTCAATTGTGATGGCTCTCCTTATCTTTGGCAACAAGGGAAAGAGTCGAATGTGGTGTTTCATTTTTATAACAACACAATGAGCTCTGGCACTACTGTCAGCACTACTTACAGAACAGCAAACAAAGCAAGGTTGACCATTTGTCTACAATGCATACTGTGTAATCAGTGATGGAGCTGGGGACTGAGCTCCTGTCAATCTGAGTCACATGTGTTCTGTTCTGCTGCTTGCTCCTGTGATAGTTTGGAATGTCTCATATGGAACCAACTCACATGAGGCGTGTACAGAGAAGCACAGCGATGCCCTTTGTCTGTAGTTATTATGGGACATATGGATTATGAACCCTACTAATGTCTGTGTGACAGACATATGACAAGCTGTGTCCTAGAATGGGAATTTATTATTGAAATACACTTTTCCAGTGTCATTAGAGTCATTGCCATCATGTTGGCAATGGCTTCTGAGGGGCTTACACATGTCTGGCATGATTCTTAGTCCTTCACACTAGCTTGCACATTCTATCTGTAGAAGAACCCCATGGCATAGGAATGGTCATTGCTCCACATTTTGGCTGGATCAGATACTGTATTAGCTAAGGAGGAGCAGAAGTGATAGGGTAATAATACATTGTGTAAAGGGATTTATTAGATTGGCTTACATGATAGTAAGCTGGGTGGTCCAGCAGTAGCCACCTGCACACTGGAGAATCTAAGCATCAGGTTGCTGTTCAGTCCTCAAAGCTGGATGCTTCAGCAGTACCACTCTGATGCTGAAGATTCTCAGTCCACACTGCAAAGGCTGATGGGGCCAGATTCCAATGGCAGCAACAACAGCATAGATACATCAGTAGCAAGGACCAAAGGCAGTGCTGTCTACTCCCGGAGAGAGAAGCGCCCACTTTTCTCTATGAGTCAATCATTCTGAGAAATAAAAGAGCAATTACACATGGCTAGTGAGCCAAGACTCTGACTTCAGAGACCAGCTTGCTCTCTCTCCAGCGTGTGCTCCCTTTCCAGATACAGGCTCGGATCTGCGTGTTGGAGCTCGGAGCTATCTGATCACCTCACCTGGAACGCAACACAGAGAGATGACTGAGACTCTCCTCATTTAACCTGAGTTATCAGGTGTTAATATTAGTTTAAATGGACGCACACAGAGACACACTCTTTGGGCATACTCTTTGCCTGTGCCTTGGATAACATCCAAATGCATTTAAAAATAATCCATTCAGGGTTATGGTACCTGGATCCTTGTGATTTTGCAAGAGCTGTGCTGCATAATGGATATGAGCAGCTCATAGATTCTGTGCTGGATGGTTTCATGTCAACCTGACACATGCTAAAGTCATCTGAGGGGAGGGAACCTCACCTAAGAAAATGTCTCCATAAGATTGGGCTGTAGGCAAGCCCGTAGGGCATTTTCTTAATTAGTGATGATGGGAGATGGCCCCCTTGTGGGTGGTGCCATTCCTGGGCTGGTGATCTTGGGTTCAATAAGAAATCAGGCTGAGCAAAGCCAGGAGAGCAAGCCAGGAATCAGCACTCCTCTATGGCCTCTGCATCGGCTCCTGCATCCAGGTTGCTGCCCTGCTTGAGTTCCTGTTTTGACTTTCTTTGATGATGAGCTATGAAGTGGAAGCTTCTGCCAAATAAACACTTTCCTCCCTAAGTTGCTTTGGTCATTGCCTTTTGTCATAGCAATAGTAACCCTAACTAAGATAGTATCCATTCATACTCTGCTACCTGTAGGCCAAGATATTCTGTTCAGTGATGGAGTTTGGAAAATGGACGTCTTTTGTTTTTTGTTTGTTTGTTTGTGTGTTTGTTTGTTTTGAGATTATAATTATGTGATTTCCTCACCTTCTCTTTTTCTCTCTCCAATCACTCTGCTGTACCTCCTTGGTCTCTTTCAAGTTCGTGATCTCTTTTTCTTAAATTAAATATATTATTAATATATGAAACCCTACTACATACACATATATCACTTGCTAAGTCTGTATGTTACTTGTACTGGGAGTGATAACTGCAAAAATCTGTGGTTATAAGACTAAATATTTAAAATGTAGTTAGGGATTATGTTGTCTTAGTGAAATGATAGTTGTAGGTTATCCTTTAAGATCCATGACTTCATTATGGTTATCACTAAGGCTTGGATAGTTGACTAGGTTTCCAGTATTAGGCATGATTTTGTTCTTGTGCAGTGGACCTAAGTCCAATTAGAGAGATGCCAAGGTGTGCATGCCATTATCATACCCTTAGGGTCATTATGCCATGCCGGCCACTGCTGTGGTTCTCAGGTCTCACAACTGGGTAGGACAGTTTGTTGTTTTTCCTCCTTTGGATGTTTACATGTCATTTCCTGGTCCATGAAAGAGTCTTAAAGTGGGGCTTTTAGGTCAGATCCACATCAGGAGCCTTGGGGTCCTGTGTTCAAAGTCCATGGTGTCTTCAGCAATAAGGACTTAGATACTTTCCTTCTCTTGGAGATAACCAAGAACAACAGCAATAGCCTATGACGTTTTGGGAGTCTCTTGAATAACCCTGATAGACTCAAAAGCTGGGGTGTATGTCTACTGTTTAAGGTTTTGCTAGATAGTCTATGGCTCTTGGGGGGAGCTTTATCAGCCCAGTTGGGACATTTTTATTTAAACTACATATATGTACACACACACATACACATACTATATCTATTATCTATATTTATATCTATATTTATATTTATCTCTCTATCAGACTTACGTGAATTATAGGGTTTTGTTTTAGGTAGATAGTTAATAGCATGATCCCTTTTGACTTTTCAGACATCATTACTATTATTGTATCCTCATTTTTCTGTATTTGTCTCCTTGCCTCCTCTTTCATTTTAAAGAGACTTTATCCCCCTCCACTCTTCCCGTTTCCCCCCTCAGATCACTTATGCATGGTTGTTCCCCTTAGAGCATTTTCTGTGTGAGGATGTGTAGGCAAAGACTGGCCATCCAGAGACACATGTGGGAACTTCTTCACCTGGGTACTCAGACTCTTACTCATCAACTCATTCATTCGCTCACACGTCCATTCATTCAAGAGTTCCATATCATCTCAATGTCAGATTCTCGAGGAAGTACACAGGAAACTCAAAAGAATGAATCAGACAGTCAGAAACTTCAAAGATGGCTGAACAGACTACTGACAAAGAATTGAGGCACAGGAAGTGAAAAACTTGTTAATTATAGAATGAAATTAAGAGACAGTCACATCTTTCATTAAGCCAATTGTCAACATGTTGAAAAACATGGACTTTGGGAGGATAAGAAGATTATCCCAGTTTTTGAGATGACAAAGGTTTATCTCAAAATTGAAAAAAAGAGGAGGGTTTGGCCTGTTTCCAAAATAAATGACTATTTCATTAAAAATGAAAGGGCATCTTTAGTATTTGCTTTGGGAAATGTGATTTTGTTGGTATTTGATGAAGTTAAAATTAGATCACGGTAAGTTCAGTCATATTTTACTTATAGCTCATTTGATTCTAACCTGTTGTAGCCTTAAGCCACCTCAAAGCATGTGTTCAATCAAAGCATATTTGCAGTTCTTTTGACAGATACAAAGATGGTTTATGATGAGAGAGAGAGAGAGAGAGAGAGAGAGAGAGAGAGAGAGAGAGAAGGTGACAACTCCAAATGTGGAAGTGTCCTCCTCTCTATCTAATAACAGCTCTATCTGTCCCCTGTTCTATCATCTAGTGTGTTGTATATATGGGTGTGAGTGTGTGCATGTGTGTGTGTGCACACATGTGGCTGCTGTGCTCACTGACCCCTCGAGTGTGTTCTACAGGTGCTTTCTACCTTATGAGGCCGTTTCTCTCATTGGACACAGAGCTCATCTCTTTGGGTAAGGTAGCTAACTAAGAGCTCCAAAGAGCCTCCTTCTCCCCACAAGCCCCTAGCCAGGATCAGACAGTTACGGCCAACCTTTACATCAGTCCTGAGAATCTGAACTTGGGTCCGCATGCTTGTGCAGCAGACACTTTACTGACTGACCCATATTCCCAGGCCCTCTAAGATTAAAAAAAAAAAAAAAAAAGGTTTGTCTGGTCTCTCCAATTAGCATACTAAGTATAATAATTACTGGGATGTAGTCAGAGTAGATTTTCTAGTCTGGTTCTGCTTAGTAGAACTTTCTGAATTTGTATAAATCTTATATCTCTGCTGACTAATATGGTGGCAACCAGACTATGTGGCTGTTGACTGAGTACTTGAAATGCAGCTACAATACACCAAGGGCAGTTTAATTCAATCTTAAATAACTCAGAATTATTCCTAGATAGACATGTGTGACTAATGACTCATATCATACAATGTACTTTTGTGTGTATGTATGGTGTGTTTGCATGTACAGGTGTGGGCAGATGCACATATACATATGAGCATTGACATACAGAGGCCAGATGTCAGGATAGGTGTCTTCCTCAATTACTCTCTACCTTGTTTTATGAGAAAAGGTCTTTCACTGAATATGGTGCTCACTGATTCAGCAAGCAAGCCCCAGGGACACTCCTGTCTCTGTCTCCCCAGGGCTGAGATTCCAGGTGCATATCCACCTCTCCTTCTCCTGGACAATGCACTTTGAGAGACTCACCTTAGTGAAGGGAGCAAAGCACTTCCATACATGTTATTTTGTGCAGAGTCAAAGAGGTTTCTATGCTTTCAGGTTTTACTAAATGCTACTGAGTGGTAACCTTATCATTCCTCTAACCATTTTGTTCCTTTAATATTTGGTAAGCTACTGCTATGTGCCTGGTCTGCTGTGGATGCTGGGGATACACTGGTGGGTGAATGAGGTAGAAACCCTCACCCTTGTATAGCAAATGAAAAAAAATGTCTCCACTCATTAAATAAATAAAAAAGGTATATAGAGTGCCAGCAAGTCAAGGAAAAAAGTTTGAGGAAAAGGAAGCTGTGGGAGCTGACTATAAATAGGAAAGTCAGGAAAGGCTGTGTGAAGACAGATAGTTGGAATGCAATTGTCTGGTGAGGGATGGTTGAAATGTGATCGCAAATTAGTGGAGACTGTGAGCTAAAGGGTCTAGAGTTGGGTGAGCTCCCAACAGATTCAGGGGAAAATTGGGGAGCTGTGGTGGGAAAGAAAAGAGGATGCAGAAAAGACCTGGTCCAGAGTGGTCACCATGGATGTAGATGTCTGCTCATGGTAGAGCCACTAACACAGTGGCTTTCAACCTTCCCAGTGCTGCCACCCTTTAATACAGATCCTCACATCCTGGTGATCCCCAACCATCAAAATGTTACTACCTCATAACTGTAATTTTGCTACTGTTATAAATAGTAATGTAAATCTCTGTGATTCCCAGTGGTCTTAGGTGACCCTTGTAAAATGGTCATTCAACCCCAAAGGGGTCATGTCCCACAAGTTGAGAACCACTGCACTAATATTTGCTGAGATACTAGTTTGGGGGTTGAGAGAAGAAGACAAGTCCGGGATGATTCCCAGAATTTTGGCTAATACAAATGAAACTGTAGTGCTGTCTTAACCGAGAGGGTGGAGTGCATTTATAATGTAACTTTGACATATCAGGAAGAGGCTAAATCATTTATGCTCAATGCCTGGAAATGAGCCACTTTGCCCTGGCTAGGACCTGGGTAGACATCAGCTATGAGTTTGATTTGTGACCTGAGAGATCTTTCCCAGTTCTCCTTGAAGCCAGTATGTCTCTGAGCTGGTACTCAAGATAAAATCACCAGTGGGGTCCATTATATTTGTTGTCCAGATGGGAAGGTGGGGGAATGTGGCATTGATTTCATGAGTTCTCAAATGAATGACTTCATCTTATATAGTTGCTTACATTAATGCGATTGGATTCTTGAGAAAAGCCTTTTCCTAGGAATCAATGAGAGGAAAAGATTGACGGAGCTCGGTGGATTTCTCCTCTGGTATCTGGCTGTTTGCGTCTATCATTATCCACCGGATCCTCTGCAGCGTGGGCTGCTAGGTGCTGCAGTAGTAGAATGCTCTGCAGAGCTAATGCTCTTGCCATTTGCACCTGTTTCTTCATGACTTGGGTCACTGCAAATGACTGATTAAGTGTTCGTTAGCTTGAATGCATTTGAATTCACAAAAGAGCCCACTTCAATATGACCTCACTGCCTTAAATAATACTGTCAAGCATTCATTAAGTACTTCATCCATGCTAGGTACCAAAGGTTTAGTAGTATCAACGAGGAGAACAGTATGGGCCATATTTCATCATCATTAAGGCAATGTCGATTGGGAACCTACTTCACAAACCCAGCTAGATACCAACACAGCACAGTATGCGAGCCAGTTCTCACCTCATCTAGCTCAGTTTGATAGGGATGTTCTCTGTTTCACTGAGCATTCTAAGGTCGCAGAGCATTGATCTTTGACATTCCAAAGCATGTTGTTTCCTCTTTCTTTCCTCAGACATGTGCTTAGGACACTTTTTCCACGTTATGAATCAGTGTCTGAAAGCCAAACAGGGTCAGTAATTTCCCAAGAACACGTATCTGAGCTATTGGGAATGTTGTTCTCAGAAGGATTGCTTTGCTTTCCGAAGGGCATTCAGCAATGTCTGAACACATTTCTGACTTTCTCAGCTTACCAGTTGCCACTGGTATCTAATGAAGAAGTCAAGGAAGCTGCTGAACATTCTGTAGTGCCCACGGCAGCCCCACCACAGGGTTGGTCCACCTATGCCAGCTGCTTCAAGGTTGAAAAACTCAGCTTCATTCTTAACCTAGAACTCATCAGAGCTGGGACTCCTTACATCATAGATGATGGGATGATAATTCCAGAAACATACATATGTTGACATTTCACAGTTAAAAATGCAAACAGGAACCAGTAGGAGACATTTCACATCTCTGCATAGCATCTCTGTATAGCATCAGTGAGTCACGGGTTACAGAGGCATGCCTTTGACAGTTACACACTCCTGGATCCATTCTGCTTAATTTGTTTCCTGTCCACCATGAGATGAGTAGCCCCCGTCACACGCTCTGCTTCTGCCGTACTGTGTACCCAGAAGCAATGGAGCAGGACCACAGGCTGATTTCTCTGATGCTGTGAGCCAAAATAAACGTTTCTCTCTGAAGGTGTCCCTGCCAGGTGTTTTGTCTCAGGGATGAGAATTCTGACTAATGCAGAGGTCTTTGACTACTTTGTCTCCCAGCATCTTTAAGTAAGTGTTCCCATTGTCTGCTGTCTGCTGTAATTTACATCTGCTGGTTGGGTTGGTCCTGTTTTTTTTTTTTTTTTTTTTTTTTTTTTTTTTTTCCCTGCCTGCTTTGTGGTCTCATGAAGACAGAGATACTTTTCTTCTCTTCATGCTTTCCTTCAACACACAGCCCAGTGAACAACCAACACCTTGGAGACATTCAGTTCCCAACACGCATCTGGAGAGAAAGAGAGAGGATTTCAAGTCACCTATACACAGGAAGATAAAGATGCTACCATGGCAGTGCAGTGTAATCTCCACCTAGAAAGCTGTGGAACACTGTTTATTAAAAAGCTCCCAAAATGGCTTCCCAAAGGTCTCTTAGGGAATTTCTTCCCTTTGAGTGAAAGCTGGTGTCACATCCTAGCCTGTGAGGCTTGATTCTGGAAACCTGACTTGGGGCTGCAAGAGAATGAAGAAAGGACAGACATAGAAATACATATATGGAAAATCTGGGATCAGGTGTGCTGGGCATGCTCTGATAGAGTCACACCAACTACACAACAATCTGGAACCTCAGTGTGTTTACTAGCTAGTAGCTGGAGAGGGTCTATGAGGGAGAATAGTCTCCGTCTGCAAGCATCCTGGAGGAGGAACCTGCAGTTGCTAGTCTTTGCACACACTGGTCCATATTTTGTAAACTTGTGCTTACACACAGTGCCCATGTTTACGTTCAGGCTAGAGGAAGGCTTTGGCAGTCTACTATAGGTCAGAGGCATTAGTCCTTGGCATAGCCATTCCTATGTCAATAATATACATTTCCTCATCCTTCAGCTCCTGACAGACTGAGTCCAGGGATTTGCTTTTTTGAGTGAGATATGGCAAAGACTGGATTGGAAGTTTGTAGAAAAGGCTTTGAGAAGCCTGGTGTGTGCTTCGATCAGGCTTCTTTCAAGGTTGTTCCTTCTGGGAAAAAAAAAGTTAGCACAGTGTGGTAGGCAGCCTGGTGAGCCCGGCTGACTGGGAATTCTAGCAAACAGTTTCCAGAACACTAAAAGCTTCAGCCAAACCTTCTGTCCTTCTCCACTAAGGTTAGATTATTGGCCCAGAAGCCTGGAAATGATGTTCTGTACAATGTGAGGTGCTGTGACATGAGGACTCATGACCCATTGACACTGTAAACAAAAGTGTTGTTTTAAGCTGCTACTTTAGGCAGCAACAGCTAACTGATACAAACTACATAGGGGCCCAGGCGGGGAAAGATGAGTAATAAACAAGGCTTCACATCAAGGGTATGGTTTTGTGGGAAAAAAAAATCATTCATATATAGACAAAGACTTGACCAAAGACACTGCCTGGCATGCTCTCTGAGGCTTAAGAGTCTAGGGAAGGGAGGCATTTCAGACAGGGGTCACAGCCAAACCTTTGAAAGACTGTATATATCCCAAGAAGGGACCAGGGGAATTTTCTTATGGGTAATGGGTACACCAAAGTATTTTGAGCACTGTAATATGTTAGAGGAAAGCTGGGCCAAAAAGGATTTTACATTTGGAGTCAATGGGTTACACTGTTAAATTGTTTTATGTTGTATTTCTTAAATGCATGAGTCATGAGTTTATTCTCATTGTTAATAATTAATGCAAAGCAAAAAAAAAAAGTTTCAATGTTTTTAACCTACATTTTTCTTCCCTAAAGGGATTTGGGCTTTATTTGTTGTTTTGCACACAGGGATGAAATGTGCAGTCATGTGCTAGAGCAGGCTATAACACTCTTTCTAGAGACATTGTTTTAGTACTAAGAAACCTAGAACTTGAGCAATTTTGCATTACCTTGGTAAGGACCACAAATGAGAGCCAAGACCCTCCCGACAAAGATTGCTTGCTAAGACACTTCTAGTAATCTTTCCCTCTTAAGGTCAATTTCCTCTCATTTAAAAGTAAAAAAATTATTTTAGACTGATAATCTAAAGATAAGCAGCTTAGTGACTCAAATACATGAGCCCCAGCATCACGATGTGTAAGTTCAAATCACAACTCTGCTGTATGCTAAATGACCTCGTCTGAGTGACCCGACTTCCTTCTCCATAGGATGCAGATAATAGTACATTGATCATGAGGATGAACTGTATGAATGTGTGTGATGGATCCTATGAAGGTGGTTGATACTAATGTACTATGAGGGGCCACGGTGTGTGTAATGTTCTAAACTTATTTTCTTTTAAAACATTGCACCTTGGAGAGTTTAGAGACACGTGAACTTGTATGGAAATCTACATAGATCCTTTCAGAAGTATTAAGTACAGGTAACACTGTGAAAAGCCAAACTACAACAACACAACTTGAATTCTGGCATTGATGCAGGGTGGGTCAGTTGCATCCTGAGGACATGGCTTAGCATGTAGTAAAAGCCACATACAATTCCTCTTTGTCCTACTCGTCCTTTGCCCCTGAAAGCCACTGGCATTTCTCAGTTTCCATAACATTTGGATTTCAGAAAAGGATTTCAGGATTGCAACCGTTCACTCAGCTGTTCTCTGGGCATCCAGTTAGCTGCTTTCATCGAAAATTGGTACTCTTTGTTGCCTGGTGGTAGTCTGTGGAATAAGTAAACAGTGGTTCAGTTAAGCATTTCGCATACTGTTATAAGTGACTTTTTATGAATTGAAACGTCTTTTCTGGAGAAAGGAGGGAGCCTCATAGTATCCTGCAGGAAGCTAGAAGCTCCTGACACTTACGCGTAAGAGGGAATCTGTACCTAAAAGGACTTTAAATTTGGAGTCATTGAATTACACTGGCAAACTGTTTTACATTATATTTCTTAGACGCATGAACCATGCATATAGTCTCATTATAAATAATTAATAAATCAACAAAATCCCCTTCACTGTTTTTACCCTCATGTCCCCTGGAGTAGGTCTGTTTTGTTTTGGCTATTAACACAAATGTCTTAGTTAGGGTTTCACTGCTGTGAACAGATACCATGACCAATGCAAGTTTTATAAAAGACAACATTTAATTGGGGCTGGCTTACAGGCTCAGAGGTTCAGTCCATTGTCATCAAGGCAGAAACATGGCAGCATCCAGGCAGATATTGTGCAGGAGGAGCTGAGAGTTCTACATCTTCATCTGAAGGCTGCTAGTGGAAGACTGACTTCCAGGCAGCCAGGGTGAGAGTCTTAAGGCCACACCCACAGTGACACACCTACTCCAACAAGGCCACCTCTTAATAGGGTCACTTCCTGGGCCAATCATATACAAACCACCACATTCCACTCCCTGGCCCCCATAGGCTTGTTCAAACATGAGTCTATGGGGGCCATACTTAAACATAGCATAATGCAAAATACATTTAGTTCAACTTCAAAAGTCCCTGTAGTCTATAGCAGTCTCAACAGTGTTAAAAGTCCAAAGTTCAAGGTCTCTTTTGAGATTCATCCAATCACTTAACTGTAATCCCCCAAGCAAGACAGGAAACCAGCTGGGCAAAGTCCAAACTCTGCATCTCCATGTCTGATGGCAAAGTAGTCTTCAGATATCCAACTCCTTTTTCATCTTTGTTGACTTAAACAAGGTTCTTTCTCATGAACTTGTTCACTCCCTGTTAGCAGCTTTCCTTGGCAGGCATCCTGTGGCTCTGGCATCTTTAACATCTTGGGTACCCCAAGTCAATTTCAGCTTCACAGCTTCTTGTTCCAGTGTCTGAGATCCACACATGATCTTCTGTATATCTCCAAAGAGCTGGTGTCACTTCTCCAGCTCTGCCCTCTGTAGCACTCTAAGTTCAGATTGATCCACTCCACTGCCACTGCTGTTCTTGGTGGTCATCCCATGGTACTGGCATCTCGAATATAATAGGGTCTTCCACTGTAACTATGCTTCACCAAAGCCTCTCATAGGCTCTCTTCATGGTACCAAGCCTCAACTCCTTTGCATGACCCCTTCAGTCCTGGGCTGTCAATTACAACTGAGGATACACTTTCACCAATGGCTTTCCATGGCCTCTCACAGTACCAAGTCCCAGCTGTTTTTCGTGATGCCTTCATGCCTTCAAAACCAGTACCACCTGGATGATTATTACACGTTAGCAAATACAGCTGCAGCATGAAGTACAACCTTGGAACATAGCTTCTTTGTGCTCTCAGAAAACACTTGCCAGAAGATTTCACCTCAGTGATGCTAGTCTTTTCTTAATCACCACTAATTTCTTAACTCCAGCTAACCAGCATCAATTGTCCCAGTAGTCTCCTTCTTCTCTTGAATATAAAGCCAGAGACACATGGCAGAAGCTGCTGAGTTCTGCTGCTTGCAGGAGCTGGAACATTGGCCCCCTTGTTCTATTAAATTATCACTAGCTTCCTTTTTCCCATCTCCTTCACTGCCTAAGTTGGCTGTCCTGAATCTTGCTCCATAAACTGACTTTGAACTTAAGAGATCTGCATGCCTGTCTCCTAAGCACTGGGATTAAAGGTGTGCTCCACCAAGCCTAGATTTAAGTTTTTCTTCACCTAGAATTTGCTCTGTTCTAGACTGGCCTTGAACTCTGAGATCTGCTTATCTTTGCCTCCTGGGATTAAAGGCTCCTTGTACTACCTTGCCTGAACCTAAATTAGATGGGTGGAATCTTGCCCCAAGGTCACCACTCCCTTAATTCAATTTAATATCCTTGAATTCAGCTCCATTTCACTTCTTGGAGTCCCTTTAATACTCAAACTGTATATTTTGTACTTTTCCTTTCTCAGCTTGCTATGTTTGTTCAAAATTCTCTTCATCAGACTTAACCAGAGAACAAAGTCTTTGTTGGGCTTTTTTGAGACTTCCTTTGCAGATGCAATTAATATAAATCTCTTTACCTTAGCCCTAGGCAGTCTCTTCAGACAATGGCAAAAAGCAGCCCTGTTCTTCAGCAAAAACAGTCTCTCAGCCACATATTAAAGTTCTTCTCCACTGAAACCTCTTGGGCCATCAGGCCTACACAGTTCAAATGACCCTCAGCACCATTGTCTTCCATATTCCTACTAGGCTGGCCTATTAAGCCCCATTTAAAACATTTCGTGACCTTCCAAATCCAAAGTCCCCAAATCCACTTTCTTCCACACAAAAGCATGGTCATGCCTATCACAGCAATACCCCAGTCCCTGGTACCAACTTCTGTCTTAGTTAGGGTTTCACTGCTGTGAACAGGGTGAGGGTCTTAAGGCCACACCCACAGTGACACACCTACTCCAACAAGGCCACACCTCCTAATAGGGTCACTTCCTGGGCCAATCCTATACAAACCACTACAGTGTGTCCTCCTTTTGGCACCTCTGCGCACTGAGCATTTCAGAGGCAGCCAGGCGCCTGATGAGCTGCTGGCCACACAGCTGTTTGCACTGGTGTGTAGATGGTGGAGGGTCCACTTCAGCTGATTAGAGAGGTATTCAGACTGGTGGGCGATTGAGCGTCAAGCTCTCTTCTTCTCTGTGGCTTGTAACTATGTGGTTTAGTTGGCTGGGGGGAAATTGCGTGGATTCAAAAGGCAAAGAATACCAGACTATCCCACTAAAGTGCAATAAGTTTAGAGCTTCTCTTCTCTGTGGGGGCAGCAGGAAAAACTTGAGGTAGACAGAGGCATGATGGGCACAGCAAAGATAGAAGGAGGCTCCATGCAGAGGGAGGAGATTATTAATACACGTAAGTCAAGCCCTGGTGATCTTTGTGGCAGCATGCTGCGAGATCCTGAGACACCAGGACCCAGAGTCACCTCTGGGCCATTAAGAAGATAGCCATCTAACGGCCAGGAAGGACCTTGGAGAAACTGTCAGCTTTTAGGGGACAAAGTGACAGAGAGGATTTAGACCTGATTCTTCACAAAGGTGCAGGATTTCCAAAATGGAAAAAGAACGATCTAGAATGACTGCATGGTCTAGGCTACATTACTTTTCTTTGCTGTGTAATGAATGGCAGATTAACAGAGAATATCCATTACCTTCTGAGGGTGAGGAATGCTAGCAGGCTCTGAGCGTAGGTGTTCCCCAGAGCTGTGTCCACACTACTTTCAAGTTCCTCTCAGTTATCCGCTGCACTCCATTTCCTTGCAGAGAGTAAGGTAGAGAGAGAGAGAGAGAGAGAGAGAGAGAGAGAGAGAGAGCAGGATGAGCCCACTAGCAATGAAGGATTTTATAGACACAACAGAACCACAAGAGTGACATCTTGTGACATTTGTTTGTGGGAGGCACACACTCAGAGGGATAGGATATATAAAGATGTGATCATGAGTTTGGGACTCGTCACAGTAGGGAGTGTACAGAGGGCCACTGGAATATTGAATTCAAGGGGAAAGGGAGATGGACCAGCTCTTCAGGAACTCTAGGGATAAGATGGCGGGAATGAAGTCTAGCAGTACAGTTTGGGAAATCTTAAAGTCCTGTTTAAGGTGCTCTGGTCTGGTCACTGTGGAATTTAAAAATGGAACATTTCAGCCTTGACCTTCTGAAGCCAACATGTCTGCTGGGGAACCTATTTTTGCTTTTAGTTCTTTTTATGCATATACTCATTTCCTAAGTAGTCATTTCTTCTAAAAAATGTTTTAGGCCAGGCGGTGGTGGCGCATGCCTGTAATCCCAGCACTTGGGAGGCAGAGGCAGGTGGATTTCTGAGTTCGAGGCCAGCCTGGTCTACAAAGTGAGTTCCAGGACAGCCAGGGCTACACAGAGAAACCCTGTCTCAGAACAAAACAAAACAAAACAAAACAAAACAAAACAAAACAAAACAAAACAAAACAAAACAAAACAAAAAAACAGCAAGGAGTTAAAAAATGTTTTAGAAATGAAATAATTATATTTAAGGTCAAGCATCTGCATTAAGATGACCATCTTCAGTAAGTAGCGTCTGTGTTTGGTGAGCTGTTGAAGGCAGATTTACAAATTCCTGAACTGAGAAGCAAGACAAAAGACATCTGCAATCTCCCTTTTTTCCAGCACAGCTTCTCTGTGGACTCATTGTAGAGACAGAATGAGCCGCTCACTAAATGCATCATGACTTTATCCTCTCCTATGAGCGGTTGCTTCAAGAATTGATGGGGAAAAAATGTGCAAATACTCAGGAAGGTGAAAGCGCAGAGGTGAGACTGCTTTGGATGGCATCAGAATCAGTTCTCCAGTGTCACAGAGATGATTGAAAGTAATGGCAGTGCCAAATGAAATAGCTCCCTGTGGAGAGAAACTCTAGCCTCGGAAACGGCAATTGAGAGATGCTGTTTGAGCTTGTGAGGGATGTTGGATATGTGACTGTTAGCGTCCTTACCTGATAGCATGCACGTTGACTATCAGGAAAACATATTCAATGAATTTATACTTTCTTGAAGATGGTTACTATGTCAGAAAATAATTTTAAAATTATAGTTATTTATTATTTGTATCATTACTATTATTTTTGAGACAAAGTCTCACTATGTATCCCTGGATGTCTTGGCCTAGAACTTGCTATGTAGATCAGGCTGGCCTTGGACTTACAGACATCTGTCAGCCTTTATTTTGAAGTGAGTGGAGTGTGTGTGTGTGTGTGTGTGTGTGTGTGTGTGAAGGATTCTCTTGGGAATCTTTTTTTGCATTTGTGTGTTTGGGTTTTGAAGTAGCATCTCATCAGGGTGACCTGGAGCTTCTGCCTCAGTCTCCTGAGTGGGTGGGGTTCCTGTGTGCCCCACTCCCCAGGTTCCTTTTGAGAATGTTGGTGGAGACTGTAGACTTTTCTCCTGAAAAATGCTTACATGCAGGAAATTTCATAGTTTCAAGAGTACCTTAGTTTCAAGATGCACAACCATCCATTTTATATGTTCAAATCTTGAATTAAATGAACTTCAAAATAACAGTAAGTAAGCATAAAATGCACAATTAAATCCACCTCTACCTAGTAATAGCTGTGTGTGCCTAGAGATTCAAGCATCACTGTTTGGATATTCTGACTCACTTGTCTAAGAAATGAGATGGAGCCTTTGGTACACATTGGAGATCCTCATGTGAATGCTTAGATGTAAATGGTAGTGAGGCGTTGATTTGTATTTGCAGTGGAATTTTATTATTTTATCTTGTTTGGTTCTTCAAGACAGGTTTCACTGTGTAGCTCTGGCTGTTCTGGAACTCACTCTGTAGACCTGGTTGCCCTTAAACTCACAGAGATCCACCTGCCTCTGCTCCCTGAGTGCTGGAAGTGAAGATATATGCTACCACCACCTGGCAGATTCTTATTTTCTAATAATATTTTTGATGTCTCTGCATAGAAATTTGTTTTTCAGGTAGAAGTTTTCATTGTGCAGTGTGGGAGATGTGAAACAACCCATGGGGCTGATCAAGGTAAAACAGTAACGACTGGGAGGTGGGTGGGAGGGATGGAGAGAGTGTAGAGGAAGGGCAATGCGTTGTTCCTTTTTACTTCTTGTAATAAAATATCTAAGAAAACGATTTAAGGGAGAAAGGACTTCTCTCTCTATTTTAGAGATTTTAGTTGGCGTTCACTAAAAATGTCCAGCTGCTTCTGTGCTTCTGTATGATAGGTCAAGGCATCAGGGAGGGCAGCTGTGGTCAAACAAAGTCACTGCCATACCTCTAGTGAGCTACTTCCCACAACTAGGCTTTACTGCCTCCAATACCCCACCCCACCCCCAGTAATGCCAGAGAACGAGGAATCCATCAATGGATGAATCTACTGATTAGGCAAGATCCCTCTGGATCTAATCGCTTACCCTGGGCGTCATCTGGAAATACTGCATTGGGGACCGAGGCTTTAATACATGAATTTGAGGGGATAAATGCATAGTTACAGGTGGGGGCGTGGCAGCAGATGAGAGGAGGAAACAGAGATAGACTGACACATGGAGGATGCCAGGGTCTGAATGCCTGTGGGACCAGAGTGTCCTCCCCAATTCAGTGATGTTATAAGAGGCTTGAAGAGTGTGTCAGATGTCACATGAATCATAGCAGTACCCTATAAACCAAGGATCTCTGTGTCCCTTCCAGCTTTTGATGGTGCAGATAGAGCTCACCATCTATGCGGGGTGAGCTATTACCAGACACTGAATCTGCTAGCACACTAGTCTTGAACATTTTTGCTTTAGAACTAAACTACATACACACACACACACACACACACACACACACACACAATTCACAATTATCTACTTGGAAGTATCTCATTATCTTGCCTGAATGGGCTTTGGACTGGTAGGCAGACTGGTGGGGAGGTAACTGAGAGTACAAGATAGGCAGAAAGGAAAGTTGGAGAATTTCCAAGCAGCTGAGCACTGTGGGGTCTCTCGCTGCTGCTGAGTATGGGGCTGCTGGTGATGTTGTTTATCAGTAAGATAGGAAATGAAAGGACCGTGAGTGCTTAAACAAAGAGGGAAGGTCCCACTGAGTAGGTTGCTTTCTGGGCAAAAAATAAATAATTCAGACACTGAGCGTGTGGACTGAAAGAAATCAGTACCTCTCTGCTCTCTAGGAATTCTGTCATGTTTCTGAGACGCTTTGGGGGACTTTTGAAAATGTGTTTATTATGTCTTCCTAGGGAGGGAGGGAGAGAGGGATGGAGGGAGGGAGGGAAGGGGGAGAGAGGGAGGGAAGAAGAGAGAGAGAGAGAGAAGAGAGAGAGAGAGAGAGAGAGAGAGAGAGAGAGAGAGACTTAAAACACTGCCCAGAAACTCTTCCCAGAAAGTTGAAAGGTTCTTCTGAATATGTGGTCTGCAAATGTTGTGCAAGGCAAGAAAAGGTCATTTAAAAAGACATTATACTAGTCTTTGAAGAAGGATCAGCCAAGGCCAGCATTAACATCGAAAGAGATGAAGAATTTGTATGCAAAATCTTTTGATGTGCAAAGAATTACTCACTGGCTTCCCAAGCAGGACAGGACTGTAATTCATAGAGTGACTGTTCAAAGCTTTTAATGTCTTGTAACATGAATGTGCTTGGAATTTAAAATCTTGCTTGGAAAAATGATCATTTAGGTGTTAGGGCTGATGTCCCTGATAAAAATATGCTTTGTGTAGCTACTAACTCTCTGGTATCTGATGAGCTGATGAAAACTCAAGAGAATTTTCTGGAAAACCTACTTTTCAAGGGTCATCATTACATTAGGGAATGTGTCCTTCACAGGAGTGACTTTTTTTTTTTTTTTAAAGCAAACCTCTATCTGAGTGGTTTTCCATGTAGCAAAGTTGAGCATTATTACAGCTCATTGGTGCTTCTTTGATCTGCTGGATAGCAGCTTCATTATAGGGCTTGTGGAAAAACACAGAATAGAAATAGAAATGGAGATAAATAAAATTTGGGTGAATTATGTTCTGTAAATCCAGAAGCTTAGTAGATGAAGACGAGATGGGGTGTTTTTAGGGAGTAGCACTGGCTTCAAGCCATGGTGTGAAAGGTGTTGGAAGGTGTTGAGGTCACAGGTAGAACAGGGTAGGGACTAGGACCTTTGGGATTAGTATCCTGTGTACTTTGATGATATTATTTCATTAAATATATTTTCTCAAGTGCCCTCAAGACCCAGGAACTATTTTTAGTTTAACACTGTGAAATAATATCATTTTATACTTCTAGACCCTATTCTATTCCTTAAATCTCTTTTTCCTTAAAAAGAAGGAAACCATCAGGGGTAGATTAAGAATGTCAACCCTACCAGCGTGGTGGGCCTCCATATTGCAACCAGGACACAGCTGGAAAGGCCCAGGTTCTGTGGGACTTCCCCGCACCCTCTGGCGAGCACCGAGGCTGCTTTCTGCAACCAGCTCGCCGGCCCCTGGACCAGCGCGGCGGGCCTCCATATTGCAACCAGGACACAGCTGGAAAGGCCCAGGCTCTGTGGGACTTCCCCGCACCCTCTGGCGAGCACCGAGGCTGCTTTCTGCAACCAGCTCGCC
This sequence comes from Apodemus agrarius, assembly GCA_964023405.1. Classification (NCBI taxonomy): domain Eukaryota; kingdom Metazoa; phylum Chordata; class Mammalia; order Rodentia; family Muridae; genus Apodemus; species Apodemus agrarius. Next base: position 123,109,395 of record OZ030006.1, on the reverse strand, counting down.
GGCCCCTGGACCAGCAGAAGCGGCGGGCCTCCATATTGCAACCAGGACATAGCTGGAAAGGCCCAGGTAAACACCCCTTCCAGGGCTGCCCTCACGGGGGGATCTGCTAGGGTCTCGGACGCAAGCAGGCTGAGTTCCGCCTAGGCTCTGCGGGGCATCCCCGCGCCCTCTGGCGAGCACCTAGGCTGCGTTCTGCAACCAGCTCGCCGGCCCCTGGACCAGCACGGCGGGCCTCCATATTGCAACCAGGACACAGCTGGAAAGGCCCAGGTTCTGTGGGACTTCCCCGCACCCTCTGGCGAGCACCGAGGCTGCTTTCTGCAACCAGCTCGCCGGCCCCTGGACCAGCAGAAGCGGCGGGCCTCCATATTGCAACCAGGACATAGCTGGAAAGGCCCAGGACACAGCTGGAAAGGCCCAGGCTCTGTGGGACATCCCCGCGCCCTCTGGCGAGCACCTAGGCGGCATTCTGCAACCAGCTCACCGGCCCCTGGACCAGCGGTAGCTGCGGGCCTCCATATTGCAACCAGGACATAGCTGGAAAGGCCCAGGTAAACACCCCTTCCAGGGCTACCCGCACAGGGGGATCTGCTAGGGTCTCGGAACCAAGCAGGCCGAGTTCCTTGCAACCAGGACACAGCTGGAGAAGCCCAGGTAGACAGACTCCAACAGGGGCTACAATCGCATGGGTGGCAGCCAGCTTATGATCCCTTAAAGCAGCAGTCACACATATTTACCAGTAGAGAAACAACAGGTGAGCCCAGCCTCACAGGAGATTCAAACACCAGCCACTAACAACAAGGCCAACTAAAACCAGAAATAACCAGATGGCAAAAGGAAAACGAAGGAACGTTACTAACAAAAATCAAGGCAACATGACAGCATCTGAACCCAGTTCTCCAACAACAGGAATCCCTGGATACCCTAAAACACCAGAAAAACAAGACTTGGATATAAAATCACTGGTCAGGATGCTGGTAGCTGAACACATAGAAAAATCTCGTAAAGAAATAGAGGAGAAAATGGATCAAAAGTTAGAAGCCTTTACGAGGCAAATACAAAAATCACTTCAAGAAATTCAGGAGAAGATGGATCAAAGAGAAGAAGACAATAAGGAAGAAAGACAAAAGTCACTTAAAGAACTACAGAAGAACGTGGGCCAACAAGTAGAAGCTATGAAAGAGGAAGCACACAAATCTATTAAAGAAATACATGAAAACACAATCAAGCAAACGAAAGATCTGAGCACATCCATCCAGATACTAAAAACAGATGTAGAAACAACTAAGAAATCACAGAGGGAGACAACATTGGAGATAGAAAACCTGGGGAAGAAATCAGGGGCCCTAGACGCAAATATCAACAATAGAATACAAGAGATAGAAGACAGAATCTCAGAAGCCGAAGATACCATAGGAACCATTGATTCAACAGTCAAAGAAAACACTAAATGCAAAAAGGTGGTAACCCAAAACATCCAGGAAATCCAAGACACTATGAGAAGACCAAACCTAAGGATTATAGGTATAGACGAGAGTGAAGATTTACAAGTTAAAGGGCCAGCTAATATCTTCTATAAAATTATGGAAGAAAACTTCCCCAACCTAAGGAGAGAGATGCCCATGAATATACAAGAAGCCTATAGAACCCCAAACAGACTGGACCAGAACAGAAATACATCCCGTCACATAATAATCAAAACTCCAAATGTAATAAACAAAGAAAGAATACTAAAGGCAGCAAGAGAAAAAGGCCAAGTAACATATAAAGGAAAACCTATCAGAATAACACCAGACTTCTCACCTGAGACCATGAAAGCTAGAAGATCCTGGGCAGATATCATGCAAACTCTAAGAGAACACAAACTTCAGCCAAAACTACTTTACCCAGCAAAACTCTCAATTGCCATTGATGGAAACATCAAGGTATTCCATGACAAAACCAAATTTGCAAGATATCTCTCCACAAATCCAGCCCTACAAAGGATAATAGGGGGAAAACACCAAGACAAGGACGGAAACTACACCCGGGAAGAAGCAAGATAGAAACCTCCTCTCATCAAACCCAAAAGAAGATAACCTCTCGAATATAAAAAATAAATAAGATAAATAAATATAATTTCAAAAATGTCTGGAGGTAATAATTACTATTCCTTAATATCTCTTAACGTCAATGGACTCAATTCCCCAATAAAAAGACATAGACTAACAGACTGGATACGGAAACAGGACCCTACATTTTGCTGCATACAGGAAACACATCTCAGTGTTAAAGACAAACACTGCCTTAGAGTAAAAGGCTGGAGGACAATTTTACAAGCAAATGGTCTCAGGAAACAAGCTGGAGTAGCCATTCTAATATCAGATAAAATTGACTTTCAACCTAAAATCATCAAAAGAGACCCAGAAGGTCACTTCTTGCTGGCCAAAGGGAAAATCCACCAGGAAGAGCTCTCAATACTGAACATCTATGCTCCAAATGCAAGGGCACCCTCATTTGTAAAAGAAACCTTACTAAAGCTTAAAGCACACATTACACCTAACACAATAATTGTGGGTGACTTCAACACCCCACTCTCCTCAATGGACCGATCAGGAAAGCAGAAACTAAACAGGGACACAGTGAAACTAATTGAAACTCTGGACCAATTGGAATTAACAGATATATATAGAACATTTCATCCTAAAGCTAAAGAATATACCTTTTTCTCAGCACCGCATGGTACCTTCTCCAAAATAGACCATATAATCGGTCACAAGACAGATGTCAACAAATACAAGAAGATCGAGCTAATCCCATGCCTCCTATCAGATCACCATGGAGTAAGAGTGGTCTTCAATAGCAACAAAAACAACAGAAAGCCCACATACACATGGAAACTGAACAATACTCTACTCAATGACACCTTGGTCAAGGAAGAAATAAAAAAAGAAATCAAAGACTTTTTAGAATTCAATGAAAATGAAGGTACAACCTACCCAAATCTATGGGACACAATGAAAGCAGTGCTAAGAGGAAAACTCATAGCTCTAAGTGCATCCAAAAAGAAACTGGAGAGAGCATACACTAGCAGCTTAACAGCACACCTTAAAGTGCTAGAAGAAAAACAAGTTAACTCACCCAGGAGGAGTAGAAAACAAGAAATCATCAAACTCAGGGCTGAAATCAATCAAATAGAAACAAAGAGAACCATACAAAGAATCAACAAGACCAGGAGCTGGTTCTTTGAGAAAATCAACAAGATAGATAAACCCTTAGCCAGACTAACCAAAGGACACAGAGACAGTATACAAATTAACAAAATTAGAAATGAAAAGGGAGACATAACAACAGAAACTGAGGAAATTCAAAAGATCATCAGATCCTACTACAAAGGTCTATACTCAAAACAACTGGAGAATCTGGAGGAAATGGACGATTTCCTAGACAGATATCAAATACCAAAATTAAATCAGCATTAAATTAGCTAATACCTAAACCACAAAAAGATCCAACAAAGAAAGAGAACTTCAGGCCAATTTCTCTTATGAATATAGATGCAAAAATACTAAATAAAATTCTTGCTAACCGAATCCAAGAGCACATCAAAACGATCATCCACCATGATCAAGTAGGCTTCATCCCAGGGATGCAGGGATGGTTCAATATACGGAAATCCATCAATGTAATCCACTACATAAACAAACTGAAAGAAAAAAACCACATGGTCATCTCATTAGATGCTGAAAAAGCATTGGACAAAATTCAGCATCCTTTCATGCTAAAAGTCTTGGAAAGAGCAGGAATTCAAGGCCCATACCTAAACATAGTAAAAGCAATCTACAGCAAACCAGTAGCCAACATCAAAATAAATGGAGAGAAACTTGAAGCATTCCCACTAAAATCAGGGACAAGACAAGGCTGCCCTCTCTCTCCATATCTTTTCAATATAGTACTTGAAGTTCTAGCAAGAGCAATTAGACAACATAAGGAAGTCAAAGGGATACAAATTGGAAAGGAAGAAGTGAAACTATCATTATTTGCAGACGATATGATAGTTTACCTAAGCGACCCAAAAAACTCCACCAGAGAACTTCTACAGCTGATAAACAACTTCAGCAAAGTGGCAGGTTATAAAATTAACTCAAGCAAGTCAGTGGCCTTCTTGTACTCAAAGGACAAGCAGGCTGAGAAAGAAATTAGGGAAATAACACCCTTCACAATAGCCACAAACAACATAAAGTATCTTGGCGTAAACTCTAACCAAACAAGCGAAAGATCTGTACAACAGGAACTTCAAGTCCTTGAAGAAAGAAATCGAAGAAGACCTCAGAAGATGGAAAAATATTTCTTGCTCCTGGATTGGCAGGATCAATATAGTAAAAATGGCCATCTTGCCAAAAGCAATATACAGATTCAATGCAATCCCCATCAAAATCCCAACTCAATTCTTCATAGATCTAGAAAGAGCAATTCTCAAATTCATCTGGAGCAACAAAAAACCCAGGATAGCTAAAACTATTCTCAACAATAAAAGGACTTCTGGGGGAATCAATATCCCTGACCTCAAGCAGTACTACAGAGCAATTGTGTTAAAAACTGCATGGTATTGGTATAGCAACAGGCAAGCAGATCAATGGAACAGGATTGAAGACCCAGAAATTAACCCACAGACTTATGGTCACTTGATCTTTGATAAAGGAGCCACAACCATCCGGTGGAATAAAGATAGCCTTTTCAACAAATGGTGCTGGTTCAACTGGAGGTCAACATGCAGAAGAATGCGAATTGACCCACTCTTATCTCTTTGCACTAAGATCAACTCCAAGTGGATCAAGGACCTCCACATAAAACCAGACACACGGAAACTATTAGAAAAGAAACTTGGGAAGACCCTGGAGGACTTGGGCACAGGGGAAAAGTTCCTGAACAGAACACCAATAGCGTACGCACTAAGATCAAGGATCGACAAATGGGACCTCATAAAATTACAAAGTTTCTGCAAAGCAAAGGACACTGTCAGAAGGACAAAACAGCAACCAACAAAGTGGGAAAAGATCTTCACCAACCCCACATCCGACAGAGGGCTAATATCCAATATATACAAAGAACTCAAGAAGTTAGACCCCAAAGAACCAAATAACCCTATCAAAAAATGGGGCACAGAGCTAAACAAAGAATTTTCACCAGAAGAAATTCGGATGGCCGAGAAACACCTTAAAAGATGTTCAACATCATTAGTCATCAGGGAAATGCAAATCAAAACAACCCTGAGATTCCACCTCACACCAGTCAGAATGGCTAAGATTAAAAACTCAAGAGACAACAAGTGCTGGCGAGGATGTGGAGAAAGAGGAACACTCCTCCATTGTTGGTGGGATTGCAAAATGGTAAAACCGCTCTGGAAATCAGTTTGGAGGTTCCTCAGAAAATTGGGCATGTCACTCCCAGAGGACCCTGGCATACCACTCCTGGGCATATACCCAGAGGATTCCCCTGCATGCAATAAAGACACATGCTCCACTATGTTTATAGCAGCCTTGTTTATAATAGCCAGAAATTGGAAGGAGCCCAAATATCCCTCAAAGGAGGAATGGATACAGAAAATGTGGTATATTTATACAATGGAATACTACTCAGCAATTAAAAATAATGAATTCATGCAATTTGTAGGTAAATGGTTAGACCTGGAAAATATCCTGAGTGAGCTAACCCAATCACAAAAGAATGCACATGAAATGCAATCACTGATAAGTGGATATTAATGAGCCCAGAAGCACTAAATACTCAAGACACGAATAGCAAGTCAAATGATTCCCAAGAAGAAGAAAGGAGAGGACCCTGGGCATGTAAAGATTGCATCCAGTTTAGTAAAGAAACTGAGGGGGGAGGGGGAATGATTGGGGAATAGTTGGGGGGGAGAGGAACTATGGGAACTATGGTGGGTGGGAACTGGGAAAGGGGAAAGCCCTTGGAATGTAAACATAGAATATAGAAAATAAAAATTAAAAAAAAAAAACAAACAAAAAAAACAAAAAACAAAAAAAACAAAAAAAAAAAAAAAAAAGAATGTCAACCCTTTGGTAGGAGAAATATAAGCCTGGAAAATGGACCCATGCTTACACGGCGAACCCTCTGTTGGTGGGGTTGGTAGCGTCTGGGTGATTACTACAGAGCAGGTTGGTGTTGTGTTTTCTACTTGCTCCATGCGACACCTTGGTCTCCTGAGTATTAGGGTTACAGGTATGTGATACCATATCCTGTTCACACATATTCATTATCCCCTTTGCAATCAAACTAACAACTTGGCTTTTTTAGAATCCCAGTCCTGCTGGCTTCCAGACTAGAAGTGACACTGTGGATTTTCTGCTTCTCAGGCTTCTGGTATCTGCCAATGAGGGACCCTAGGATTTAGCTTCCTTACAGTGTATCTTTTCACAACTCTTTCTGCCTCTACAGAAAAGTCTCTCCTGTTGATCTGATCTCCTGCAGGATCCAGAGCAATGCAGCTTATAACAACACAACAGCATCATTCTGCTAAACTGAAGTGATTAGCAGGCAGGGTTGCCATGGAAACAGAAGTGATCCTGGAACAGACAGGACAGTTCCCCCAATTCTCCTCTCAAATAGTACTTCTACTTCTTGTGTGTGTGTGTGTATGCATATGCACATGTTGTATACACACACACACACACACACATACACACACACACACACACACACACACACACACACACAGGAGCCAATGTACCAATGATGTTAATTAGGGTTGCTCACAGGACTATGGACACCTTACCAGTGGCTAGTCCACTGAAGAAAAACATCTCTCTCCCGTTTTCTTCGGGGCCCAGGCTTTCTGTGTCTGCCCAGCTGTGCTCAGCTCTTTCTGTGACTTTGCCTTCTTGCTCTCGTGGAGCAGGGCTTTCTTCCTCTGCAGGAAGGAGGTGGCTGGTCAGAAGGCCCAATGAGGTAGCCGGAGGCATCAGGTACTGGCTCTGCTCTTTCCTCTTCCTCTGGAGGCCAGGCTTATGCCACAGGGGTGTCTTTAGCTTCCCAAGGTCTGGGAGATAAGGCATCTATTCCACATATTGCTTCAAGAAACAAAGTTGGGGTTCTATAAGAAAAGTCAAGGGATGTATCCATCCTCGAGTATGGGATTAGAAGTGCTCTGCATGCATGATTTAATGACCATAACTAAAACAAAAGGATAAATCTTAGCACTTAGTTGGAACTGGAGAATATATGCATTCAAAATGAATTTAAGATTTGAAACATTACTTGTAAGTTTCTCTAGCACAGTGCATTAGAATGACTTTATTAGACGAGACAAGCACACTTACATTTCCTTAGGTTCATCCTTAACTGAATACCCCCTGTACCCCTCAGGTTTTGTATACCCCATGTCTCACACAGGCCTCTAGCATGGAGCTCTCCTATGTTAGCCTCCTAAATGCTGGGGTTTCCTGTCTGTACCACAGTGCTCGACTTGTCTCTCGAATCTCACAGCCCCTGGAGGTTGGTTCTCCTGTTCTCATTTCATAGGCACTTTGTATAAGTCATTTAAAGTTATACAGAGAACAATGGCGGTTGGCTCTTAGGCCCTTCCTGACCTTTATTAGAGAACACCTAACATATAGTCCATGAAAAGGCCTTTTTCAAACCTCTGGTGTTTAGCATAGTATTCTGCAATTAATTCTTATTAAAACAATAATTTCAATATACTACTTGAAGGTTAAGGTTATTAGTAACAGGAAAATATATCCAAGGATAAAATTAATGAAAACTCTGTTCTCTCACATGACATGCCTACTGCTGTCTTGAAGTTGGAGCAGTGGGAATTACCCTCGCAAGACCCTGGCAAGATTGGGCCCATTCACACAGTCGGAGACTCCATGGACTCCCTCCCTCCCTCTTGCCCCACCCCCACCTGCCTGTAGGACTACTCTAGGATAGCTATAAATCCTGACCAACCCATTTGTAGATGATCAGGTCATGTTGTAGTATCAAAAGGAGCTGGAGCACAGAGCGGGTAGAATGTGGATTAGGCATGTGGATCCCAGCAACGTGGCCGTCACCAGTCATCCCCTGGGCTGCGGTGGACTTCTCCACTGTGCAGCTGCCTGACTCACCCATGTCCCTGTAAGGAACCTCAGTAAGCTCATTGGCTCATAAAGCTGGATTTGAGTGGTACCGTCTCCATCACTGTCCTGGCTAAGGAAAAGATTTGAAATTCCTCTCTCTTTATGCATGAATAAAATGTGATTGTTTTTAAATTTTGAAGAGAGAGGGTGCTTCTTAGTTCTATTTCCTCGCATTCTTGGATCTTCATCCATTGTGGGGTGTTTATCTTTCCTAAAGAGATACCTGTCTGTTGTCCAAGGTCCTTAGTTTAGAATTACATTTTGTGGGCAGTCTTAATTCTAGGTTATCTAAAACTATCTATTTGACTCCTGTTGTGGAAAGACTCAGGCAAGAGGGGGATTTAAAATTCCAGTTAGGAGGCTCTTCATACTAGGTAAATGAGCACATGAATTCACTTTTGTTCCATAGTTAACAGTTGGGGCATCAGGAATCCATCTACTGCTGGGACCTCCCATTCAGAAAATAGATCTGCTTTCTAGCTTTGCTTGACTTTATTTTTATGTGGTTCTGTTGTGCTATCTCTAGGTTAGGATTCTTTTACATTTCTTTCTTCAATTTCACTTAACTTTTAAATCTGTAGACAATCTTTCAACGATTATGGAAAATTGTTTCTTGATGTCTCAAATATTGCCTTTGTCCCCTGCTCGCTTTTTTTTTTTTAATACTTATTTAAACATTTGAAAATGTGTCTGAGGCCATCTCCCCACATCAGTCTCCGTCCTTGCCTCTTCCAGGTGTTTGATCTGTGTCCTGGATAAAGTCATGCTCACTCTCTCAGTTTATTTATTCTGTTTTTTATCTAATCAGCTGCCCAATCTAGTTTATGTTAAGGTTTGGTTTTTAATGTATGGAAATACAGTCGAATCTTGTTTCCAAATGATAACATTTTGTATAGTTTCCATAGTTTGTGTTCATTTTCATATATACATGTATATATGTATGTGTATATATATATTTAAAATAAAAATAAAATGTTCTACTCATCCTTTGAGCTTTTCATACAGTGCATTCTCCTTCTTTCCCCTTCCTTAGCTCCTCCCAGACTTCTCCCTACCCCCCACCTATCCAACTCCATGCTCTCTCTCTTTCTTAAACAAAATGAGCAAACATTATTAACCAAAAAAATGGAGTCTATTTTGTGTTGGTTGACTGCTCCTGACAATGGGGCCTGTCCTGGGGTGTGGTTGATATACCCAGGGTCACTCCATGAAGAAAACTAATTTTCCCTCTCCTGTAGCTATCAACTGCAAATGGTTTCTTTGTGAGTGAGACTTTGCGCTCCTTTCCCTCCTCCATGCTGGGATTTTGTCTGGCTTGAGCTTGTGAAGGTCTTGTGTAGGCTTAGATTTTCCACACCAGTCTTATGCACGTCATTCTCAGAGTGTTGGCGTGGTTTTAAGTCAGTACGGCCTTTTTAGCTTTGGGAGGTGAATGTGCCACCAGCCCACTCCCGAGACCCTTGAATCTGCAGAGGAAAGACACACTTACACAGTTTGTTACTTTACAACTTTCTATCTCTGTCTCTCTACCTACCCTAAACTTCAGTGGCTAGTCCCACCTAGCCCCTGCCAAACAACCTTGGCCATCCACCTACAGTGGAGGCTGCAGGCCCCAGCTCTCCCCGAGACCTCACATGATTGCTGTGTTCTTCCTCCTCCAAAGCACAGCAGAAAGCCCTCTCTCTTTCCCTGTGTCTGCCTAGGCCTCCTGGAACCAGGAAGCCCTACCTCTACCTTCTGCCAAGTAATTGGCCCCCTGGCCTTCTTTACTAACAAGTCAAGAACCAATTAGGGAACAGGATGTTAGTATCGGAACCTCCCTTTACATCACAGTCTCTGAGTTTATATGTGCATCTGCCCTGTTATGATTGGAAAATGTTGTTTCCTTGAATTTGACCAACCCGCTCTGCAACCCTCTCTGCCTCTTATAGTCTTTCCTCTCCTTCTTCCATATAGGTCTCTGAGCCTTGAGGAGAGGGGCGAGGAGAGGAGATGATACACACATCCCATTTAGGACTGAGAATTCCAAGGTTTCTTATTCTCTACACATTGTCCAGTGTGATTCTCTGTTCTGTCTATAGCAAGAAGAATCTTCTCTGATGAGGGCTGAGCAATGTGATCTATGGGCATAGTCTTTGTCATTGGGAGTTGTTTTATTACTATATTCATGCAGCAGAATAATAGAAGTACGTTTTTTCCTGGGGCCCATGGCTTCAGCCTCTTGGCCTCGTTGGCAGTGTCAGGTATGGGTTCCGTCTTGTGGAGTGGGCCTTAAATCCAATTTTTAAAAAGTGGTTGATCACTCCCGTAACATGTATGTACCAGTGGGCACACCTTGCAGGCCTGTCAGAATTGTAACTCACAGGGTTGATAACTGCATAAGACTGGTGATTAATTTTCCTCTCTTTAGCACTTTTAAGTGCTGTGAACCTTGTCAGTAGAGGTGAAGATTACGGTTGAAGGCTAGTTTCCTCCATGCTTTATGACATGAACACATAGTATTTTCTTTTTTTTTATTATTTTTTTATTTTCTATATTATTTGTTTACATTCCAAAGGCTTTCCCCTTTCCCAGTTACCCCCCACCATATGTCCCATAATTCCTCTCCCCCCCATGCTATTCCCCACTCTTTCCCGCCCCCCCACGATTTCTCTGTTCTGGGTCTACAATACTGGATCCAATCTTTACAGGCCCAGGGTCCTCTCCTTTTTTTCTTCTTGAGAGTCATTTGACTTGCTAATTGTGCCTTGAGTATTTAGGGCTTCTGGGCTCATTAATATCCACTTATCAGTGATTGCATTTCGTGTGTATTCTTTTGTGATTGGGTTAGCTCACTTAGGATGATATTTTCCAGATCTAACCATTTACCTACAAATTGCATGAATTCATTATTTTTAATTGCTGAGTAGTACTCCATTGTATAAATATACCACATTTTCTGTATCCATTCCTCTTTTGAGGGATATCTGGGCTCCTTCCAATTTCTGGCTATTATAAACAAGGCTGCTATAAACATAGTGGAGCATGTGTCTTTGTTGTATGCAGAGGAATCCTCTGGGTATATGCCCAGGAGTGGTATGCCAGGGTCCTCTGGGACTGGCATGCCCAATTTTCTGAGGAACCACCACACTGATTTCCAGAGTGGTTTTACCATTTTGCAATCCCACCAACAGTGGAGGAGTGTTCCTCTTTCTCCACATCCTCGCCAGCACTTGTTGTCTCTCGAGTTTTTAATCTTAGCCATTCTGACTGGAGTGAGGTGGAATCTCAGGGTTGTTTTGATTTGCATTTCCCTGATGACTAATGATGTTGAACATCTCTTAAGGTGTTTCTCGGCCATCCGAATTTCTTCTGGTGAAAATTCTTTGTTTAGCTCTGTACCCCATTTTTTGATAGGGTTATTTGGTTCTTTGGGGTCTAACTTCTTGAGTTCTTTGTATATATTGGATATTAGCCCTCTGTCGGATGTGGGGTTGGTGAAGATCATTTCCCACGTTGTTGGTTGCCGTTTTGTCCTTCTGACAGTGTCCTTTGCCTTACAGAAACTTTGTAATTTTATGAGGTCCCATTTGTCAATTCTTGATCTTAGAGCATAAGCTATTGGTGTTCTGTTCAGGAACTTTACCCCTGTGCCCATGTCCTCCAGGGTCTTCCCAAGTTGCTTTTCTAATAGTTTCAGTGTGTCTGGTTTTATGTGGAGGTCCTGGATCCACTTGGAGTTGATCTTAGTACAAGGAGATAAGAGTGGGTCAATTCGCATTCTTCTGCATGTTGACCTCCAGTTGAACCAGCACCATTTGTTGAAAAGGCTATCTTTTTTCCACCGGATGGTTGTGGCTCCTTTATCAAAGATCAAGTGACCATAAGTCTGTGGGTTCATTTCTGGGTCTTCAATCCTATTTCATTGATCTACCTGCCTGTTGCTGTACCAATACCATGCAGTTTTTAACACAATTGCTCTGTAGTACTGCTTGAGGTCAGGGATATTGATTCCCCCAGAAGTCCTTTTACTGTTGAGAATAGTTTTAGCTATCCTGGGTTTTTTGTTGCTCCAGATGAATTTGAGAATTGCTCTTTCTAGATCTCTGAAGAATTGATTTGGGATTTTGATGGGGATTGCATTGAATATGTAGATTGCTTTTGGCAAGATGGCCATTTTTACTATATTGATCCTGCCAATCCAGGAGCAAGAAATATTTTTCCATCTTCTGAGGTCTTCGACTTCTTTCTTCAGGGACTTGAAGTTCCTGTCATACAGATCTTTCACTTGTTTGGTTAGAGTTACGCCAAGGTACTTTATGTTGTTTGTGGCTATTGTGAAGGGTGTTATTTCCCTAACTTCTTTCTCAGCCTGCTTGTCCTTTGAGTACAAGAAGGCTACTGATTTGCTTGAGTTAATTTTATAACCAGCCATGTTGCTGAAGTTGTTTATCAGCTGTAGAAGTTCTCTGGTGGAGTTTTTTGGATCGCTTAAGTAGACTATCATATCATTTGCAAATAATGATACTTTGACTTCTTCCTTTCCAATTTGTATCCCTTTGACTTCCTTATGTTGTCTAATTGCTCTTGCTAGAACTTCAAGTACTATATTGAAAAGATATGGAGAGAGAGGACAGCCTTGTCTAGTCCCTGATTTTAGTGGGATTGCTTCAAGTTTCTCTCCATTTATTTTGATGTTGGCTACTGGTTTGCTGTAGATTGCTTTTACTATGTTTAGGTATGGGCCTTGAATTCCTGCTCTTTCCAAGACTTTTAGTATGAAAGGATGCTGAATTTTGTCAAATGCTTTTTCAGCATCTAATGAGATGACCATGTGGTTTTTTTCTTTTTTCTTTTTTCTTTTAAGTTTTTTACACAAAACAACTATTTTTCTTTTTTTTTTTAGTTATTTTTATTTTCTATATTCTATGTTTACATTTCAAAGGCTTTCCCCTTTCCCAGTTCCCACCCACCATAGTTCCCATAGTTCTCCCCCCAACTATTCTTCAATCATTCCCCCTCCCCCCTCGGTTTCTTTACTAAACTGGATGCAATCTTTACATGCCCAGGGTCCTCTCCTTTCTTCTTCTTGTGAATCATTTGACTTGCTATTTGTGTCTTGAGTATTTAGTGCTTCTGGGCTCATTAATATCCACTTATCAGTGATTGCATTTCATGTGCATTCTTTTGTGATTGGGTTAGCTCACTTAGGATGATATTTTCCAGGTCTAACCATTTACAAATTGCATGAATTCATTATTTTTAATTGCTGAGTAGTATTCCATTGTATAAATATACCACATTTTCTGTATCCATTCCTCCTTTGAGGGATATTTGGGCTCCTTCCAATTTCTGGCTATTATAAACAAGGCTGCTATAAACATAGTGGAGCATGTGTCTTTATTGCATGCAGGGGAATCCTCTGGGTATATGCCCAGGAGTGGTATGCCAGGGTCCTCTGGGAGTGCCATGCCCAATTTTCTGAGGATCCGCCAAACTGATTTCCAGAGTGGTTTTACCATTTTGCAATCCCACCAACAGTGGAGGAGTGTTCCTCTTTCTCCACATCCTCGCCAGCACTTGTTGTCTCTTGAGTTTTTAATCTTAGCCATTCTGACTGGTGTGAGGTGGAATCTCAGGGTTGTTTTGATTTGCATTTCCCTGATGACTAATGATGTTGAACATCTCTTAAGGTGTTTCTCGGCCATCCGAATTTCTTCTGGTGAAAATTCTTTGTTTAGCTCTGTGCCCCATTTTTTGATAGGGTTATTTGGTTCTTTGCCGTCTAACTTCTTGAGTTCTTTGTATATATTGGATATTAGCCCTCTGTCGGATGTGGGGTTGGTGAAGATCTTTTCCCACTTTGTTGGTTGCCGTTTTGTCCTTGTGACAGTGTCCTTTGCTTTGCAGAAACTTTGTAATTTTATGAGGTCCCATTTGTCGATTCTTGATCTTAGTGCGTACGCTATTGGTGTTCTGTTCAGGAACTTTTCCCCTGTGCCCAAGTCCTCCAGGGTCTTCCCAAGTTTCTTTTCTAATAGTTTCAGTGTGTCTGGTTTTATGTGGAGGTCCTTGATCCACTTGGAGTTGATCTTAGAGCAAAGAGATAAGAGTGGGTCAATTCACATTCTTCTGCATGTTGACCTCCAGTTGAACCAGCACCATTTGTTGAAAAGGCTATCTTTATTCCATCGGATGGTTGTTGCTCCTTTATCAAAGATCAAGTGACCATAAGTCTGTGGGTTAATTTCTGGGTCTTCAATCCTGTTCCATTGATCTGCTTGCCTGTTGCTATACCAATACCATGCAGTTTTTAACACAATTGCTCTGTAGTACTGCTTGAGGTCAGGGATATTGATTCCCCCAGAAGTCCTTTTATTGTTGAGAATAGTTTTAGCTATCCTGGGTTTTTTGTTGCTCCAGATGAATTTGAGAATTGCTCTTTCTAGATCTATGAAGAATTGAGTTGGGATTTTGATGGGGATTGCGTTGAATCTGTATATTGCTTTTGGCAAGATGGCCATTTTTACTATATTGATCCTGCCAATCCAGGAGCAAGAAATATTTTTCCATCTTCTGAGGTCTTCTTCGATTTCTTTCTTCAAGGACTTGAAGTTCCTGTTGTACAGATATTTCGTTTGTTTGGTTAGAGTTACGCCAAGATACTTTATGTTGTTTGTGGCTATTGTGAAGGGTGTTATTTCCCTAATTTCTTTCTCAGCCTGCTTGTCCTTTGAGTACAAGAAGGCCACTGACTTGCTTGAGTTAATTTTATAACCTGCCACTTTGCTGAAGTTGTTTATCAGCTGTAGAAGTTCTCTGGTGGAGTTTTTTGGGTCGCTTAGGTAAACTATCATATCGTCTGCAAATAATGATAGTTTCACTTCTTCCTTTCCAATTTGTATCCCTTTGACTTCCTTATGTTGTCTAATTGCTCTTGCTAGAACTTCAAGTACTATATTGAAAAGATATGGAGAGAGAGGACAGCCTTGTCTAGTCCCTGATTTTAGTGGGAATGCTTCAAGTTTCTCTCCATTTATTTTGATGTTGGCTACTGGTTTGCTGTAGATTGCTTTTACTATGTTTAGGTATGGGCCTTGAATTCCTGCTCTTTCCAAGACTTTTAGCATGAAAGGATGCTGAATTTTGTCAAATGCTTTTTCAGCATCTAATGAGATGACCATGTGTTTTTTTTCTTTCAGTTTGTTTATGTAGTGGATTACATTGATGGATTTCCGTATATTGAACCATCCCTGCATCCCTGGGATGAAGCCTACTTGATCATGGTGGATGATCGTTTTGATGTGCTCTTGGATTCGGTTAGCAAGAATTTTATTTAGTATTTTTGCATCTATATTCATCAGAGAAATTGGCCTGAAGTTCTCTTTCTTTGTTGGATCTTTTTGTGGTTTAGGTATTAGCGTAATTGTGGCTTCGAAGAATGAGTTGGGCAGTGTCCCTTCTGTCTCTATTTTGTGGAATAGTTTGAAGAGTATTGGTGTTAAGTCTTCTTTGAAGGTCTGGTAGAATTCTGCACTAAAACCATCTGGTCCCATACTTTTTTTGGTTGGGAGGCTTTCTATAACCCCTTCTATTTCTTTAGGGGTTATGGGACTATTTAGCTGGTCTACTTGATGCTGATTTAATTTTGGTATTTGATATCTGTCTAGGAAATCGTCCATTTCCTCCAGATTCTCCAGTTGTTTTGAGTATAGACCTTTGTAGTAGGATCTGATGATCTTTTGAATTTCCTCAGTTTCTGTTGTTATGTCTCCCTTTTCATTTCTAATTTTGTTAATTTGTATACTGTCTCTGTGTCCTTTGGTTAGTCTGGCTAAGGGTTTATCTATCTTGTTGATTTTCTCAAAGAACCAGCTCCTGGTCTTGTTGATTCTTTGTATGGTTCTCTTTGTTTCTATTTGATTGATTTCAGCCCTGAGTTTGATGAATTCTTGTCTTCTACTCCTCCTGGGTGAATTAACTTGTTTTTCTTCCAGGGCTTTAAGGTGTGCCGTTAAGCTGCTAGTGTATGCTCTCTCCAGTTTCTTTTTGGATGCACTTAGAGCTATGAGTTTTCCTCTTAGCACTGCTTTCATTGTGTCCCATAGATTTGGGTAGGTTGTACCTTCATTTTCATTGAATTCTAAAAAGTCTTTGATTTCTTTTTTTATTTCTTCCTTGACCAAGGTGTCATTGAGTAGAGTATTGTTCAGTTTCCATGTGTATGTGGGCTTTCTGTTGTTTTTGTTGCTATTGAAGACCACTCTTACTCCATGGTGATCTGATAGGAGGCATGGGATTAGCTCAATCTTCTTGTATTTGTTGACATCTGTCTTGTGACCGATTATATGGTCTATTTTGGAGAAGGTACCATGCGGTGCTGAGAAAAAGGTATATTCTTTAGCTTTAGGATGAAATGTTCTATATATATCTGTTAAATCCAATTGGTCCAGAGTTTCAATTAGTTTCACTGTGTCCCTGTTTAGTTTCTGCTTTCCTGATCGGTCCATTGAGGAGAGTGGGGTGTTGAAGTCACCCACAATTATTGTGTTAGGTGTAATGTGTGCTTTAAGCTTTAGTAAGGTTTCTTTTACAAAGGAGGGTGCCCTTGCATTTGGAGCATAGATGTTCAGTATTGAGAGCTCTTCCTGGTGGATTTTCCCTTTGGCCAGCAAGAAGTGACCTTCTGAGTCTCTTTGGATGATTTTAGGTTGAAAGTCAATTTTATCTGATATTAGAATGGCTACTCCAGCTTGTTTCCTGAGACCATTTGCTTGTAAAATTGTCCTCCAGCCTTTTACTCTAAGGCAGTGTTTGTCTTTAACACTGAGATGTGTTTCCTGTATGCAGCAAAATGTAGGGTCCTGTTTCCGTATCCAGTCTGTTAATCTATGTCTTTTTATTGGGGAATTGAGTCCATTGACGTTAAGAGATATTAAGGAATAGTAATTATTACCTCCAGACATTTTTGAAATTATATTTATTTATCTTATTTATTTTTTATATTCGAGAATTTATCCTCTTTTGGGTTGGATGAGAGGAGGTTTCTATCTTGCTTCTTCCCGGGTGTAGTTTCCGTCCTTGTCTTGGTGTTTTCCCCCTATTATCCTTTGTAGGGCTGGATTTGTGGAGAGATATCTTGCAAATTTGGTTTTGTCATGGAATACCTTGATGTCTCCATCAATGGCAATTGAGAGTTTTGCTGGGTAAAGTAGTTTTGGCTGGAGTTTGTGTTCTCTTAGAGTTTGCATGATATCTGCCCAGGATCTTCTAGCTTTCATGGTCTCAGGTGAGAAGTCTGGTGTTATTCTGATAGGTTTTCCTTTATATGTTACTTGGCCTTTTTCTCTTGCTGCCTTTAGTATTCTTTCTTTGTTTATTACATTTGGAGTTTTGATTATTATGTGACGGGATGTATTTCTGTTCTGGTCCAGTCTGTTTGGGGTTCTATAGGCTTCTTGTATATTCATGGGCATCTCTCTCCTTAGGTTGGGGAAGTTTTCTTCCATAATTTAATAGAAGATATTAGCTGGCCCTTTAACTTGTAAATCTTCACTCTCGTCTATACCTATAATCCTTAGGTTTGGTCTTCTCATAGTGTCTTGGATTTCCTGGATGTTTTGGGTTACCACCTTTTTGCATTTAGTATTTTCTTTGACTGTTGAATCGATGGTTCCTATGGTATCTTCGGCTTCTGAGATTCTGTCTTCTATCTCTTGTATTCTATTGTTGATACTTGCGTCTATGGCCCCTGATTTCTTCCCCAGGTTTTCTATCTCCAATGTTGTCTCCCTCTGTGATTTCTTAGTTGTTTCTACTTCTGTTTTTAGTATCTGGATGGATGTGCTCAGATCTTTCGCTTGCTTGATTGTGTTTTCATGTATTTCTTTAATAGATTTTTGTGCTTCCTCTTTCATAGCTTCTACTTGTTGGCCCACATTCTTCTGTAGTTCTTTAAGTGACTTTTGTCTTTCTTCCTTATTGTCTTCTTCTCTTTGATCCATCTTCTCCTGCATTTCTTGAAGTGATTTTTGTATTTGCCTCGTAAAGGCTTCTAACTTTTGATCCATTTTCTCCTCTATTTCTTTACGAGATTTTTCTATGTGTTCAGCTACCAGCATCCTGACCAGTGATTTTATATCCAAGTCTTGTTTTTCTGGTGTTTTAGGGTATCCAGGGATTCCTGTTGTTGGAGAACTGGGTTCAGATGCTGTCATGTTGCCTTGATTTTTGTTAGTAACGTTCCTTCGTTTTCCTTTTTCCATCTGGTTATTTCTGGTTTTAGTTGGCCTTGTTGTCAGTGGCTGGTGTTTGAATCTCCTGTGAGGCTGTGCTCACCTGTTGTTTCTCTACTGGTGAATATGTGTGACTGCTGCTTTAAGGGATCATAAGCTGGCTGCCACCCATGCGATTGTAGCCCCTGTTGGAATCTGTCTACCTGGGCTTCTCCAGCTGTGTCCTGGTTGCAAGGAACTCCGAGAGCCTAGCAGATCCCCCGTGAGGGTATCCCTGGAAGGGGTGTTTACCTGGGCCTTTCCAGCTATGTCCTGGTTGCAATATGGAGGCCCGTTGCTACCGCTGGTCCAGGGGCCGGCGAGCTGGTTGCAAAATGCAGCCTCGGTGCTCGCCAGTGGGCACGGGAATGTCCCACAGAGCTTGGGCCTTTCCAGCTGTGTCCTGGTTGCGATATGGAGGCCCGCCGCTACACTGCTGGTCTAGGGGCGGCGAGCTGGTTGCAGAACGCAGCCTAGGTGCTCACCCGAGGGCGGGGATGTCCCACAGAGCCTGGGCCTTTCCAGCTGTGTCCTGGTTGCAATATGGAGGCCCGCCGCTACCTCTGGTCTAGGGGCCGGCGAGCTGGTTGCAGAACGCAGCCTTGGTGCTCGCCAGAGGGCTCGGGGATGTCCCACAGAGCCTAGGCAGGACTCCGCCTGCTTGGCTCCGAGACCCTAGCAGATACCCCCGTGAGTGTAAGAGGGCGGGGATGTCCCACAGAGCCTGGGCCTTTCCAGCTGTGTCCTGGTTGCAATATGGAGGCCCGCCGCTACCTCTGGTCTAGGGGCTGGCGAGCTGGTTGCAGAACGCAGCTTTGGTGCTCGCCAGAGGGCTCGGGGATGTCCCACAGAGCCTAGGCGGGACTCTGCATGCTTGGCTCCGAGACCCTAGCAGGTACCCCCGTGAGTGTAGCCCTGGAAGGGGTGTTTACCTGGGCCTTTCCAGCTGTGTCCTGGTTGCAATATGGAGGCCTGCCGCTACACCGCTGGTCTTGCAGAACGCAGCCTAGGTGCTCACCAGAGGGCGGGGATGTCCCACAGATCCTGGGCCTTTCCAGCTGTGTCCTGGTTACAATATGGAGGCCCGCCGCTACACCGCTGGTCTAGGGGCCGGCGAGCTGGTTGCAGAGCGCAGCCTTGTTGCTCGCCAGAGGGCTCGGGGATGTCCCACAGAGCCTAGGCGGGGCTCCGCCTGCTTGGCTCCGAGACCCTAGCAGATACCCCCGTGAGTGTAGCCCTGGAAGGGGTGTTTACCTGGGCCTTTCCAGCTGTGTCCTGGTTGCAATATCGGTTTTTTTCTTTTAGTTTGTTTATGTAGTGGATTACATTGATGGATTTCCGTATATTGAACCATCCCTGCATTCCTGGAATGAAGCCTACTTGATCATGGTGAATGATCGTTTTGATATGCTCTTGGATTCGGTTGGCAAGAATTTTATTTAGTATTTTTGCATCTATATTCATAAGAGAAATTGGCCTGTAGTTCTCTTTCTTTGTTGGATCTTTTTGTGGTTTAGGTATCAGCGTAATTGTGGTTTCGAAGAACGAGTTGGGCAGTGTCCCTTCTGTCTCTATTTTGTGGAATAGTTTGAAGAGTATTGGTGTTAAGTCTTCTTTGAAGGTCTGGTAGAATTCTGCACTAAAACCATCTGGTCCCGTACTTTTTTTGGTTGGGAGGCTTTCTATAACCCCTTCTATTTCTTTAAGGGTTATGGGACTGTTTAGCTGGTCTACTTGATGCTGATTTAATTTTGGTATTTGGTATCTGTCTAGGAAATTGTCCATTTCCTCCAGATTCTCCAGTTGTTTTGAGTATAGGCCTTTGTAGTAGGATCTGATGATCTTTTGAATTTCCTCTGTTTCTGTTGTTATATCCCCCTTTTCATTTTTAATTTTGTTAATTTGGATACTATCTCTGTGCCCTTTGGTTAGTCTAGCTAAGGGTTTATCTATCTTGTTGATTTTCTCGAAGAACCAGCTCTTGGTTTTGTTGATTCTTTGTATGGTTCTCTTTGTTTCTATTTGATTGATTTCAGCCCTTAGTTTGATGATTTCCTCTCTTCTACTTTTCCTGGGTGAGTTAGCTTCTTTTTGTTCCAGGGCCTTCAGGTGTGCTGTTAAGTTGCTAGTGTATGCTCTCTCCAGTTTCTTTTTGGAGGCACTCAGGGCTATGAGTTTTCCTCTTAGCACTGCTTTCATTGTATCCCAGAGATTTGGGTAGGTCGTACCTTCATTTTCATTGAAGTCTAAAAAGTCTTTGATTTCTTTCTTTATTTCTTCCTTGACCAGGGTGTCATTGAGTAGAGTATTGTTCAGTTTCCATGTGTATGTGGGCTTTCTGTTGTTCTTCTTGCTATTGAAGACCACTTTTACTCCATAGTGATCCGATAGGAGACATGGGATTAGTTCGGTCTTCTTGTATTTGTTGAGGTCTGTCTTGTGACCAATTATATGATCAATTTTTGAGAAGGTACCGTGCGGTGCTGAGAAAAAGGTATACTCTTTTGTTTTAGGATGGAATGTTCTATATATATCTGTTAAATCCAATTGGTCCAAAGCTTCAATTAGTTTCACTGTGTCCCTGTTTAGTTTCTGCTTTCCTGATCGGTCCATTGAGGAGAGTGGAGTGTTGAAGTCACCTACAATCATTGTGTTAGGTGCGATGTGTGCTTTAAGCTTTAGTAAAGTTTCTTTTACGAATGAGGGTGCCCTTACATTTGGCGTATAGATGTTCAGTATTGAGAATTCTTCTTGGTGGATTTTCCCTTTGACAAGCAGGAAGTGACCTTCTGTGTCTCTTTTGATGACTTTAGGTTGAAAGTCGATTTTATCTGATATTAGAATGGCTACTCCAGCTTGTTTCCTGGGACCATTTGCTTGTAAAACTGTCTTCCAGCCTTTTACTCTAAGGTGGTGTTTGTCTTTGACACTGAGATGTGTTTCCTGTATGCAGCAAAATGTAGGGTCCTGTTTCCGTATCCAGTCTGTTAGTCTGTGTCTTTTGATTGGGGAATTGAGTCCATTGATATTAAGAGATATTAAGGAATAGTAATTATTACTTCCTGACATTTTGGGCATTATTATTATTTGTATTTGAGTGGTTCTCTTCTTTTGGGTTGGATGAGATGGGGTTTCTATCTTGTTTCTTCTGGGGTGTTGTTTCCCCCCTTGTGTTGGTATTTTTCCCCTATTATCCTTTGTAGGGCTGGGTTTGTAGATAAGTATCTTGCAAATTTGGTTTTGTCGTGGAATATCTTGGTTTCCCCATCTATGGCAATTGAGAGTTTTGCTGGGTATAGTAGTCTTGGCTGAAGTTTGTGTTCTCTTAGGGTCTGCATGAGGTCTGCCCAGGATCTTCTAGCTTTCATGGTCTCAGGTGAGAAGTCTGGTGTAATTCTGATAGGTCTTCCTTTATATGTTACTTGTCCTTTTTCTCTTACTGCCTTTAATATTCTTTCTTTGTTTAGTACATTTGGGGTTTTGATTATTATGTGACGGGAAGTATTTCTGTTCTGGTCCAGTCTATTTGGGGTTCTATAGGCTTCTTGTATATTCATGGGCATCTCTCTCTTTAGGTTGGGGAAATTTTCTTCCATAATTTTGTAGAAGATATTTGCTGGCCCTTTAAGTTGTAGATCTTCATTCTCATCTATCCCTATAATCCTTAGGTTTGGTCTTCTCATTGTGTCCTGGATTTCCTGAATATTTTGGGTTACCAGCTTTTTGCATTTTGCATTTTCTTTAATTGTTGAATCCATGGTTCCTATGGTATCTTCAGCATCTGAGATTCTGTCTTCTATCTCTTGTATTCTATTGTTGATATTTGCATCTATGACTCCTGATTTCTTCCCAAGGTTTTCTATCTCCAACATTGTCTCCCTTTGCGATTGCTTAGTTGTTTCTACTTCTGTTTTTAGATTTTGTATGGTTTTGCTCAGATCTTTCAGTTGCTTGTTTGTGTTTTCCTGTAATTCTTTAAGGGATTTTTTGTGTTTCCTCTTTTATGACTTCTACTCGTTGACCCATGTTCTCTTGTATTTCTTTAGGTGATTTTTGTTTCTCCCCCTTATTGGGATTCATTTTTTGCTCTATATTCTCCTGGATTTCTTTAAGTGATTTTTGTGTCTGCCTTGTATGGGCTTCTAGTTTTTGATCTATTTTCTCCTCTATTACTTTAAGAAATTTATCTAAGTGATCCTCAATCTGCATCTTTACCAGCGATTTTAGATCTGAGTCTTGTTTTTCTGGTGTGTTGAGATATCTGGGATTTAATTGTGTTTGCCTTGCAATGGCTTCTAGCTTTTGATCTATTTTCTCATGTATTACTTTAAGAGATTTATCTAAGTGTTCCTCTATCAGCATCCTGACCAGTGATTTTAGATCTGAGTCTTGTTTTTCTGGTGTTTCGGGGTATCCAATATTTATTGCTGTTGGGGAACTGGGTTCGGATGCCGCCATACTGCCTTGATTTTTGTTAGTAGCGATCTTAAATTTGCCTTTTGCCATCTGGTTAACTCTGGTGTTAGTTGGTCCTGTAGATACTAGCTGGTGCTTGACCCTCCTGTGGGGTTGTAAGGCTATTTTCCAGCGACTGGGATACCTGAATCACTGTGCTGCGGGGGTCTTGCTCACAGATTGCTGACAGGTGGCCTGAGTCCCCCGAGGTCTTAAACTCAGGATATCCCAGGTACTTGGTTCCGCCTGTTGGGTGGCTGCTCTGCACTGCTCCTGCTCAGGGTTTGCTGTCTGATATCCTGTTTCCCCAGGGGTCTTAAAGTTGGGATATCTCAGTTATCTGGTTCTGCCTGCTGGTCCCAAGCTGTTGGGAAGCTGGCTGGGTCCGGTTTCCAGCTTCCCTGCCACCGGCTGGATGGGAGGCTGGTTCCGCCTCCGGCTGGGTCTGGGCACCTGGCACACTGGCTGACTCCGGCTTCCCCACCACCAGCTGGACGGGAAGCTGCAGGCAATATGGCAGCTGCCTGCAGGGAGCTCAGGGTCCGCCCCGCGAGTGCAGAGTGCAGCCGCTATTCTGTGTCCAACTCCCACTCCAGGCCTGAGTCCCCGAAGGTCTTAAGCTCGGGCTGTCTCGGGTACCTGGTTTCGCCGCCGCCGGTTGGTTCTGAGCACCTGGCACGCTGGGTGACACTCCGGCTTCCCCACCACCAGCTGGGCGGGAAGCTGCAGGCAATATGGCAGCTGCCTGCAGGGAGCTCGGGGTCCGCCCCGCGAGTACAGAGTGCGGCCACTATTCTGTGCCCAACTCCCACTCCAGGCCTGAGTCCCCGAAGGTCTTAAGCTCGGGCTGTCTCGGGTACCTGGTTCCGCCGCCGCCGGCTGTTTCTGAGCACCTGGTACGCTGGCTGACTTCCCCACACCAGTATTTTCAACAATACAGTCTTACCATCAAGTTCTAGAAGTCAAGCAATGGCACTGGAGTGGCTTGCGATGTTTGGGGTGCATATGGAACTCTACTGGACAATAACTGAAGAGGAGGTAACCCATTCCCAGTACTGGGGGCTTGATTTGGTAGCACATGAGGTTAAGCTTGGGTTCTGTTTTCCTTATTATATGGTAACTTTATTTAAAATCCTCTTATATATATGTATATTTTAGTTAGTTTCAACAATAGTAAGTTCCCATATGACTTTTTCAATAGGTCTTTAGAGAAAGGCGTAGAGGGACAGTGGGCAATGGTTATAATCGCATTTATATTTTATTTCTTTGAACTACAGTTTTTAATAATGTATTTCTGATTATTAAAATATGTGTGTGTTGTGAAAGAGAGAGAACTCACATGCATGTGTGGGCGCATGAGTATGTCATGGTCAATGACACAAATCCTTGCAAATACTTAGCCATGGGTCACAGTTTTCTCTTTTCTTCTGCTCTGCTGAGGCTTAAGCTACCTTTTCTGAAGTCCAGCATGGTGGGAGGAGATGAGTGGATAGTCCGTGGCTTATCCTCCTCTCCTTGGTGAGGGCCAGGCTAGTAGTGTGGGAAGGGTGTTTCTCACACAGCCTTCACTCAGCTTCTTTTTAAGTTTTGTTTTCTCATGATCCTCGATGTCAAGAACAGATCTGTTCCTACCAGATTAGCAGACGCCTTGAGGCCGAAGCAGCTCAGCACTTTTCCTGCCAAGTCACTTATTTAATGTTTTTTTTTTGATATATTGTTTAAATTGGTTTGTCTGATTTCTGATGGGCTAAAAGGATAAGAATATGTATTATATTAACATTTTCTGCCTTAGATATGGAATTTGTCCACTTAGCCACTCATTGCTGATTAAGCAACATCTAAAGGTAGCATTTTACTAACATCATTCCGCAATGGTTATATGGTTATCTTATGATTATAACTTCAGAAAAAGGCAATGACTCTAGGAAATGCTTTTTTTTTTTTTTTGCTATAGCTTCCTCTCTCCTCCTCCTCTCTCCTCCTCCTCCTCCTCTTCCTCTTCTTCTTCTTTCCTCCTCCTCCTCCTCCTCCTAGTTTTTTTGGCTTTGAGATAATTTCTTTTTACAACTCATAGTCTCTCCAATGGTGCCGTCAGCTTCAGAAGCTGAAGGGAATGTTGTGACTGGGCACACATGGCGTCAGGGAGGTTTGAGCCTTGACTCTCCTGTCTTGGATGCTGGGTTGCAATCATAATCATCATTTTTCCCTATAAAATTGGACAAATGACCTGTGATAGGTATTCCTGGTTGTCAACTTGACTACATCTGGAATGAGCTACAATCCAGAAATGGAGGGCACACCTGCGATCCAGATCTTAAGGCTGGACGACACAGGCTTCTGATCCAGATCTTGGCATGGAGATCTCGAGGCATAGTGGCCATGAAAAGCTTAGGCAAAGGCAAGGTCGTACACACCTTTAATCCCAGGACACTGAAGCAAGCAGATCTCTGAGTTAAAGGCAAGCCTGGAACAAAGCAAGTTCCATATACAGACGTAGTGGTAGACACCCTTAATCTTGGGCCAAACCTGCTGGAGGCCTACACAAGGACATTGGAAAAAGGAAGACTCGCTCTTCTTCACCTGCTTGTACTTACTTGCCAGCACATCTGTTGGAACCTACTTCAGGATTCCAGCTTATGCAGGAGACCAGCTGAAACAACTAGCCTCATGGGACTAGATTTAGACTTCCCATTCATAGCTGCCCATTGTTGGACTACAGACTGTAAATCATTCCAATAAATTCCCTTAATATATAGAGACATTCCATCAGTTCTGTGACTCTAGAGAACCCTGACTAATACATTGCCTAATTTATATGATTTCTTAAACATGTTTCAAGAAGAAAGTGGCCTGAGCTGGATCAATCCAATAAAAAAAATTATGGGAACATTCATAGAGAACTCAACAGGAAAGATAATTAGACCCATGTCTCAGGCGTGGATGTGATTTTAAACTGGGTTCAGGTGCTGAGGTCACTGTCAGGTGTAGTTTATCATGTCCTCTGAACTGCACAGGGATGGTTTAGTTATTATGGGGATTGTGGGAATTGTGGGAATGTATGCAGCAACTTCCATTTAATGAGTTTTGAAGGTTATGATTTATTTCCTTCCCTATTTTAAGTGTCTATTTTTTTCCTCTAAAATTTCTACTTGGGATTTTTATGCGTATTACTCATCTCACACATACTAAATGTGCCTTTTTTTCCTAAATGGAAATAATCGTTATTTCTATTTTATCATTATTTGATGGTTATATCCCTGTAAACAATAGAAAACCAAAGTTTCTAACATCACTTTCTCAAGACAACTTGTTCTTTAAAAAATATTTGTTTATTTAGTGTGTGTGTGTTTGCATGTCTGTATATGCATGCCTGTGTATCTGTGTGAGTGTATGTGCATGTGCTGTATATGCCTGTGCATGTGCAGAGGCCAGATGGGGACATTGGGTGTCCTCCATCATCCCCTGCCCATTTCTCTGACTGTTACTCTCCCCGGAGATCCTCCATGGAGCTGGCATGACAGATATGTATGGAATGGCTGGTTTGTTATTGGATGCTCGAATCTGAACTCCCAGCAGCCTTTGCACAAGAAATGCTTTCACCCTTTGAGCCATCTCGCCAGACCCTTAGCGACTTCTACTAACCTTTAATAAGAATACTGGTAGATAGCTTTACAGATGTCTATCTTTCTCTATTCATGTATATGTCTACATTATACACATGCAACATACATGTACAGTAACATATGTAATATAAGTACATAAAATATATTATGTATACTTATATATAAATCTATAAAAACAAGGCATCTTATTTGTCAGAGTGAGAAAAATATCACTATTCTTTACTGATACTATGTATGTAGCTCTTTTTCTCTTTTTTCTTCTAAGTTAATTCTATTTTAATGCGATATTTTAAGTCTTCAGTAGGCATGCTACAACCTGTTTCACCACAGTGGTTAGGTATAGAGTGAGGGACTAGCAGGGAGAAAAGTATCTCCCAAGGAAAGGGTAAGTAGAATATATAGTTATTGTAGTGGAGGGGGCTGTGCCGAGAGAGATTGAATTGGGAAGGTTATCAGGAGCAGGCAAGAGAAGAGGTGGGGGATGGCAGTGAATACAGGAAGGGACAACTAACACTGCGGCCCCTTTGAGGGGTCATATGGGAACCTACTGTAATAGAAGCTTCTTAAAAATATATGCATACATGAAAGACTAGAGTCAGCAAGTAATGGGGGAGACAAAGTCCCAAGTAGACATCTTTCACTATCAAGTGAGTTCCCCGGTGCTTAGAAAGAGCTATATCAAATTGAGTTGAGTTGTTGGCAAAGGGGGTCCCGTGGATACCCTCAAACAATTCAAACATTTTCAAGGCTATTTGTTGCTGTCCACAAACTGATTTTAAGGCCTTCTTGCCAAAGACAACATTTACATATTTCATTGAACATGGAGAAGTTGAGCTGGTACCTATCTAGAACCTTCGCCCCTACTGACTAGTGTTCGTGGTACTAGAAGTTATTCTGCACATTACCAGAAGAGAAAGGCGAACACCAACCCAGCCACCAACCCAGCTACAATAGTGGCCTGCCTATATGGTTCACCAGTACCATAGTGGCATGAATGTTGTATGTGTAACCAACCACTATCTGGTAAGATTTAAGGCCCATTCCGTGAGGTGGAAACCACGACTGACAGTATTCAGGTGGCCAAGACCCTGAGACTAGATAGACCATTGGCCTAGGGGAAAATCAACTACTATTATTTTGGTAAAGGAACATAACAATAAAATGACTCCTCATGACTTATGGCTATACTCACAGATCAGTGTCTGCTCAGTCGTTTTCCTCCTACAGTAGACAGGAATCGACACAGAGATTTACAATTGAATAATGTGCAGAGAGCGAGAGACCTTGGACCACTCAGGTCTACATGGGATGTATTCATGAAATCTTTCCCCTCGGGGCTCAGGGAACTATAGAAGAGGAGGCAGACAGACTGTAAGAGCCAGAGGGGATGAAGCTCTCTCCAACTAATAATTGCTTGCAAAGGGAATAGTTAGTTTTCTTTAGTGGTTTCTGGGTATTCAAATCACAATTAAGGTCAGGCCCCATGGCCAGCAGTAGATGGCCAACGCAAAACAAACTCAAGGTCATTTTAGGAGGTTTTTTGGTTTTGCTTTTTGTTGTTGTTGTTGTTGTTGTTGTTGTTGTTGTTGTTGTTGTCATCGTCGCATACTGCTTTGTTTGGGCATTTTTACCTTACTGGTTTTTGTTTGTTTGGATTTTTTTTTTTCTTTTATATTTATTTTGGTTTTTTTCAGGGTTTTGTGTCTGATTTTGTGTACTCAATTCTTGTGGTACTCCCTCACCCCCACTCTCTCTGGTCCTATTTGTTTTTTTTTTTTATTATTTGCCTGTTCATTTTCATAAACAAAAACAAAAAAAAAAAGTGGTGTAGAGTTGGATGGGTGGGGAAGTGAGGGAGAAGAGATTAAGACCAGAATGCATTCTATGAAAAAATATTTTCAATAAAAATATAATTACAAAGCAATTGAAAAAAGTTAAGTTCATTTTAGACTGATACATAAACACATAAATCATGCATATTTATGAGTACTATGAGATGTATGCATTGTCCCCTGTATCTGTGTCTTTAAATACCTGCCACATTTCTTTAGATGAAGATTTTAAAAACATTCTGACCTTGACCCCTTTTGATAGTACAGCACATCATTTTCATCTGTATCCCCGCAGACCTCCTTAGTACTATGTAACTATAACGTACCATCTACTGACAAACATTTCCTGACCCTGTTCCCGTTCTACTCTCCCTGACCTCTTATAAACACTATCCTTCTGGTACCTTCTATGAAATCCACCTCTTTACCTCTATGTGTGCATGACAGCACACATCACTTGCCACTCTGTGATTATCTTATGTCACTGAACATAATGATCTAGCATCATGTGTGTTATCACCCAGGACAGAATTTCAGCCTTTTCTGGCTGAATAGCATCCCATTATGCATTTGTACCAGGTTTCTTCATCCATTCGTCAGGTGACAGACTTTTAGGCTGAGTCTGCTATTCAGCTATTATGAGCACTGTTGTAATGAGAGACCATAAGAGAATTGTGTCCCTTAAACTTGATGCCGTGTTGTTTAGATATGGAATGGGGTAGCTGGGTTACATCGGGTTTGATATATTTTTTTTATGGTCTCCAGACAGCTGTACTAATTTACAGTTACCCCAGCAGTGTGTCTGGGTTTTCTTTTCTGCACACACTCTCTAGCCCTTGTTATCGGCTCCACAATACTCACTGCTATAGTGAGGTGATGTCTCCATCTAGTTTGATTAGCAGTTCCTTCCCATGAGTGACAGTGAATATTTTGCACACACCTGTTAGCCAATTGCAGGCCTTTACAAAATGACTGAGGTCTAGTGCCCTCTTTCCAATGATTCATCTGCTGTGCACGCTCTTGATCATCTCCCCCACTTTGTAGGCTGTTGCTTTACCACTTCCTGGGCTACTCCAGGGCTTTGAGTGTGATGCGTTCTCATAAACTCGCTTTCCCCTCTGTTTCCTGGGATTTGGGGATTTTATACCAAAGGATCCTTTCCCGTTCTGATGACCTTATGGTTGCTTCTAGTAATTTTACAGTTTCAGTTCTTGCATGTAATTCTTTAGCACAGTGGTTCTCAATCTTCCTAATGGTGTGACCCTTTAATATAGTACCTCATGTTGTGGTGACCCCAACCATAAAGTTATTTTTGTTGTTATGTTATAACTACAATTTTGCTGCTGTTATGAATTGTAATGTAACTGTTTTGGGGAGATAGAGGTTTGCCAAAGGGGTCCTGACTCACAGATTGAGAACTGCTGATTTAGTCCATTCTGAGTAGACTTCTGTAATTGGTGGGCGATAAGGGCCCTTTCTTTCTACTATCTATGGACATACTGTTTTCCCAATACTCATTATTGAGAAGCTCTCCTTTCTCCAGCGCTCATTCTTTGCATCTTTGTCAAGTTAGTGGACTATAAGTGTGGATGTTTATTGCTAGTTTCTATTCTTTTCTATTGATCCATGTGGTCTCTCTGCTGGTGCTGTGCTATTTCAGTTACCCCAGCTTTCTAGTATATCTTGAGGTCAAGTGTAATTTCTGCAGCTGTGCTCTGTTTGCTCAGTATGGCCTTGACTATATATTTTTGGTCCATACACATTCGAGGGTTGCTTTTTTTTCTGTTTGTGAAGAATGTCCTTGGTATTTTGATAGTGATTACATTTAAGCATAGATCACCTCTCATAGTATGGGCATTTAAATAATATTGATTCTTCCAACACAGGAGCATAAGGGGGATTTGTGCTTGTTGTGTGTCCTTTTAAATATAATAATAATGGCTGTTTTTATAATTTTTATCGCAGGTTTTTCCTTTTGGAAACCTCCGGTTCAGCTTAATCCCAGGCATTGCATTGTGTTGTGTCTGTCTGTGCTGTATGAGGCTGTTTACTGATCCTGGTTGAGGTGCTTTGCTGATGGAGTGTAGCAATGACACTGACTTTTCCACGTTAATTTGTATCCTGCAAGTTTGGTGACTGGACTCTGTAGCTAGGCTCATGCAGTCTGCACGCAGTGACCATTTGGCCTCTTTCATCATCGGATGGCCTCTGTCTCTCCCTCTATCTCTCCATGCTCAGTGTGATTGACCACACCTAGAATTAACAAAAGCCCAAGCAGCTGCATATATCTGTGAGGGAATTTTCTTAATTAAATCCTTTGAAGTGGGAAAGATCCACATTTATTTTAATTCAAATCTCTTGGGATGAGACGCTATATCTTTAATATGGGCCATGGCTCCTGGGGGCAGCCTATTAAAGGACATGGAAGAGGGAAGCTTGTTCTTTGCCTGCGTGCCCTCACGTTTGCTGGCAAATATATTTCTTCAGTGGCATTCGAGCCTGTCTTCAGGATTCCAGTGTATACTGAAGACCAGCTGAGACATCCAGACTCATGGCTTGACCAGCTACTGGATTCTTAGACTTTCTGTTGGCAGACAGCCATTGTTGGACTAGCTGGACCATAGCCTGTAAATCATTCTAATAAACCATAATATATATACATACATATATATTCCACATATATGTCATATATATGTCTGTTCTGTTTCTTTAGAGGACCCTGACTAATACATCAGTTTAGAACCTCTACCACTATCCTCAGCTAGTTTCCAGCCAGTGGTGAGGACACAAGTTGCTTTTCATCCAGTGTATTAGCTGCTGGCCAATTATTATAAATGGCTTTTATATTGCTGAAATCCATCTCTTCTGTGCCTAACTTACCAAGTGATTTTTATCATGAAAGAATGTTGATTGGTTTTTAAATATAGGAGTTGATAATTTTATTTTTACAATACAAATGAAAACTTCACATTCTGTTCCACTTTCCTTCCTTTAAAAGGATTCTGCACCTTATATATGTTCGGCAAGCATTTCCATCCAGGGTCTTTGTTTCTCTTTGATTGAAGGTGGGTTCAAGTTTTCCTTGTTATATTGTTAGGAACACCTAGTTATAGCACCTTAACCTCCCAATAGAGTAGGACACATAGCATAGTACAGACTAAAGAGACCACTCCCATCCTTATCTGCCATCCACTCGCCGTGCCTGAGTAGGTACCATCGAGCAGTGGGTGGCCATTCTCATCACTGGCAGCCCAGTTCTCACAGGCATGTGGCCACCCAGGGTGGACTCACTCCACCAGCGTCATCCTGTGATGAGGGCGGGAGAGTGCAGCCATCACTGCTCTGGAAAGTGAGATAAGAACAGAATGTGATGTGTCCTTCATGTGAAAACGCAGCCACCCTTTCTCTGCTGGTTGTCTTCAGCTAATTCTCTATCCACTTCACAGTCTGCAAGTTTTGTTTTGTTTTGTTTTGTTTTGTTTTTGTGTGTCATCCTTCTTATGGAAGCAGAATCGTAAGATGTATGTCACAGGACTCACAATAATGCTCTGCACCAGAGGGCAATCTCTCTCTCTCTCTCTCTCTCTCTCTCTCTCTCTCTCTCTCTCTCTCTCTCTCTCTCTCTCTCTCTCTCTCAACAAAACAAAACAAACCAAACCAAACCAAAACAAAACAAAACAAAACAATTCACTTGTCCTAGTCTCCCCAATGCTGGAATGACAGGTGTGCACCACCCATCTGGATGTTGAATTTTATCAAATGCCCTTTTTGTGTCTACTGAAATAATCATGTGTTTTGTTTTTCACTCTATAGTTACAGCACATCGCACTTATAGATATGTGAATGTTGCACTACCCTTGTGTTGTGATGAATCCCACTTGATTACGGCAAATGATTTTTTTTTAAAAAAATGTGATGTTTAAATCAGTTTGCTAGTATTAATAATTGGTTGGAGATTTTTTCAGCTCTGTTCATCAAGGTTATTAGCCTCTCCCTGCTCCCCACCGCTCCCCTCCCCGCCTCCCTTCCTTCTCCTCCTTCCCCTATCTGGTTTTAGAATTCTGGTATTGCTGACATCATGGAATGTGTTTGGACAAATGTCTCTCTTTCTGTTTTGTTTTATTTTATTATACTTTATTTTATTTTTGTACAACTTAAGGAGAACTGGAATCACCTCTGAATATATTTGGTAGAACTCATCAGTCATGCTTGGCCTTGGAATTTTTTTGATGGGAGACTTTATATGGC
Source organism: Apodemus agrarius (assembly GCA_964023405.1). Classification (NCBI taxonomy): domain Eukaryota; kingdom Metazoa; phylum Chordata; class Mammalia; order Rodentia; family Muridae; genus Apodemus; species Apodemus agrarius. Next base: position 123,076,864 of record OZ030006.1, on the reverse strand, counting down.
TGATCCAATCTTTTTACTGGTCTGTTCAAGTGTTCTGCTTCATTGTGATTTAATCTTGGTAATAAAGTGATGGCCTTGCAAATCCTTAGGGTAGAACATAATAAAACATGCCTTTGAGAGCTATGCTGATTAGGTTCTTTTTAAAATATTTTTTTGTCAACTTGACATAAGCTAGAGTCATCTGGGATGGACCTCAGCTGAGAAAATGTCTCCATCACACTGACCACAAACAAGTCTGTGGAATGCTTTTTGGGTTAACGAATAATGCAGATAGGCCAAGCTTAATGTAGGCGATGCCTGTGCCGGGCAGGTGGTCCTGTATAAGAACCAGGCTTTCTCAGAGACCCTGATTGAAAGGACAAAAGGAACTTACTTCTGTGTCCTTGCAGAGGGGCAGACTTGGCAAGGTCTGGTCTGAAGCTGGGACTTAAGGATTTCATTTCCATGAACTTGGCTTTTCCCCCAGAAGACTGGACTTACCAGCCCCAAGGCCACTGTGTGCTTGGGCTCTAATGCCCTTGAGATATTCTGTATTTGCTTTGTACACTTGATTACTTCCTGCTGAATCCATCTCATTCCCCCCCTCAAATATGACTATAATATTTTTAACTTTTCAATAATGTTGCTTGGCCTAAGACATAGCTTATGTAAGACCTCTTGACATTTTTAAGTCTCTTTTATTTCTGATCTTTTAGATCTTCTTCCTTAGCATCCTGTCACTGAAGAATGACATGGTTCAGGTCAAGAATGCTACAAACAGGATCGAGAATCAGGGAGGAACTAAACACCATGTTAGATAGTAACTGGAGTTGGTAAGAAGATAGGTAACTGGGACTTAGGCTCAAAGACAGCATGGCAAAGTTCATGTTGCTAAATACTAATATCACTGGCACGGTGGCCTCCATTCTCATCATTCTTGTCCTTGTTAGCACTGGGACAACATCAGTGTTATTCTCTAACTGGCTTAGACCCCTGGGCATGCAGAGATTTCCCAGCTTCCTCTGTTCCTGAACCTTCATTCTATACCACTTCAGAATCCTCCATTTGAAGGTCTCATGCCATTTCTGCCCTTTAACATCATAGTAGGACAGTCTGAATCACACTATCCATTACCAGAGATCAGTATTTCAAGTAAATGCTTTGGTTGGTAGCAGCATCCAGTACTAGGGATGGGCCTGCAGGGTGCTTGGTACACAGTACTCCCTATGAAAGAAATAGAGACATACATCACTTTTAGGGCAAATGGAGTAATAAAGCCCAGATTTCCTGTTCTCCTAGCTGTAGACAACTATTCTCTGTCCACCCCTGAGGTGAGGAGCAGAGAACTCCTTTCTGGACCCTTCAGTGAAGTGATTCCATCCACCAACTTCCTTTCTACACAGGAGGCTCCTGACTTAGTAATAATGGCGAATTGTCGAAGCCCCACAGAGGGCTGCCTTCAGTTTGAAAGAGAAATATCTTCACTGTCTTGGAGAAAGAGAGATGAAGCAAGACACCCCCCCCCACACACACACACAAAAGAACCTCAGAAAATGTTAAAACGGGAAATGGCAACAGCAGCAGTTAAATCATATGCTCAGAGATGTTAGATGCCATTACAAGAGCCTGTCAGAAGGAAATATAAAAGAATCCCCGAGAGATACAACTTTAGGAAATTAAAAGATGTAGTAAGACCTCGATCCTCTGCATATATAACATGCTGCTTAGTGTTCCCTTGGGGTTCCTAACAGTGGGAGCAGGGGCTGTCCCTGACTCTTGCCTGCTTCTGGGAACCTTTCACCACACTGGATTGCCTCGTCCAGCCTCGGTGTGAGAGTATGGGCCTAGTCTTGATATGCCATGGTTGGTTGATATCCCTGGGAGGTCTGCTTTTTTTCTGAAGGGAACCAGAGGAGGCATGGATATGGGGGAGAAGGGAGATGAAGGTAAGAGACTGGGAGGAGAGGAGGGAGGGGAAACTGTGGTTTGGATGTAACAAATGACAGAAGAGTAAATAAAAGAGAAAAACGATGTAATCAACTAGACACCAAGACTAAAACGGAAAGTTCTACAGAAGGGCATACTGAAGAGAGACTGACGGGGGAACACAGAGAAGGACACAGGGTGCTTCCAGAGTGTCTGGGATACAAAAAACAGAATCTCAGTGAACAGCAGAGAACCCGGAAACAGCAACACATCACCCGGGGCATCTGAGAACGAAGGGGTGAGCACAGGGTGTGAGGATCTGCTGCGAATGCTGCTGTGAACTGAGCAGCGGGCCCTGCGCAGATGGCTCAGACAGAACGCAGACTCTGCAGGTGATGCCTAACCCCGCAACACTGGCGAGTTAGGAAACAACACTGTAAATATGGAGTTCAGTACCAAGGAGAAGGAACAGGGTGGGAGCTTGCTGCTTAAAGAGAACTGATCTGGTGTGCATTGAAAGCTTGCTGTTTTCAGTCTCATTAAATATGCAGCGCAATATTTAAAACAATGCATCTATATTAGTGTGAGGCCGTATCTACTTTTATTCAGCACACATGCACTCCTAAAACATTTGGTATTCAACTATAAAATCTTCCAGATTGAGAAAAAAAAAATCTTTGTGGAAACCAAAGACAGTTCAAGAATATAAATCCTATAATCAGCTGGGTGATTTAAAAGATTTTTTTTTATGAAAAATTTTAAGATAAGCAACTCTTGCCTCATTCTTGGAGTAAGAAGCTTGCTTCATGTGAGAGAAGACTCCATGCTTCCAACTCTACAGTTGCAAGATTTAGCAAAGAACACCCAGCCAGATGGACAGACCAGGATAATCAGTTACATTTGAATTTTGCTGAAACAGTTACTTTTTTAGCCCAAGTATGTCTCCAACACTGAATGAGACATATTTATACTAAATATTTATACTAAAATATTTTCATTATTTATTGGATACCAATAAATATAGCAATCATAATGGGGTTTGAGGGGAATGGTTAGACCTCTTTTCTTGTCGTCGTTTTTACTAGCCCGTCTGTTATCCATGAACTATTTAATAACCTGCTTACGATGCTTCTCTTTTCAGGGTCGATCAAGTTTTGGTGTTAATGAGTTCCACAAGATGACTACAAGAAGTAGTTCTACAACTACTTCCAACTCCAGAGGAGTAAGTCCCTCTACTGGTCTGCTATAGTTTTCTGTCATAGGTAATGGCCAAAATAATGCTTTGAATGGAAACCTTAGGACTACATTTAGCCTGAATGTGTGGCGAGCAAGGCCAATCTCCCCCCCCCTTCCGTGGGAAAGGAGAAGTGAAGGGCGCTCTGGCGTCTGAGCTGGACGGGACACTTGGGAGAGGGTAGCACCCTTGTCTGAGGCTGACAGACACAAAGTTGCTCTTGCCCTCCCTTTGAACTCAGCTCCAGTTGTCTTAATAGTCAGAGCTGACACCTGTCAAGCTCTCCTCTCTGTCAGCTTTGGCTGGAATTATTCTCTGGGACCCCTTTTACCTTTGGTTTAGTTGAAGAATAATTTGTTCTTCCTCATTGGCAATTGGATGGTCAGGGCTGGCATTTGCAGTTTTCAAATTATTTGCAGAACTCAATTCTTCAAACAGCTTGGAGAAATAAAATAAGCTATCAAGTGGTCAGTTGTGTGTCTCTGGTTTTCAATTATTTCTAGCATATATATATATATATATATGCTAGCGTCTGAAAAAAATTTTTTTAAATAAATCTTTTTTGTTTTTTGTTTTTTGAGACAGGGTTTTGTTTTGTTTTGTTTTGTTTTTTAAAGATTTATTTATTATTGTATGTAAGTACACTGTAGCTGTTGGCAGACACCCCAGAAGAGGGCATCAGGTCTCATTACAGATGGTTGTGAGCCACCATGTGGTTGCTGGGATTTGAACTCAGGACCTCCTGGAGAGCAGTTAGTGTTCTTAACCGCTGAGCCATCTCACCAGCCCCTAGAGTCTGAAAATTTAAGCTTCATAATTTGGTGTTTTCAGTCCCCAAAGCAAAGCTTTATGAGACCTAATGTGCTCTACAGGACTGGCCTCCATAGCTCCTTCTGGGAATTGTCCTTTCTCAACATTTTCTCTATAATTCTCATTGATTATCCAAACATGTCAATATGTTTCTCTGTTCTTGGACTATTGACTTCTGAAAGCATTTTGGAGCTTTTGCAATTCAATTCAGTCTCTCTCTCTCTCTCTCTCTCTCTCTCTCTCTCTCTCTCTCCCTCTCCTTCCCTCTCCCTCCCTTCATCCCTTCATTCTCTCTTTCTCCTTCCTTCCTTCCTTCCTTCCTTCCTTCCTTCCTTCCTTCCTTCCTTCCTTCCCTCCCTCCCTCCCTCCCTCCCCCCTCCCTCCCTCCCTCCCTCCCTCCCTCCCTCCCTCCCTCTTTCTTTCTTTCTTTCTTTCTTTCTTTCTTTCTTTCTTTCTTATTTCCTTCCTTCCTTTCCAGTTTGTCTGTTTTAGTTACTTTATCCACCTTCTCATAGTTTAATCCAAATTACAAAGAACGAAAATGAAAAGTCCTTGCCACAATTCCAAAAATAGCAAGACATTTATGGACGCATCATATAGACACAAATCTGACTTCTGTCTCTGTGCTTTTCTGTCTGTGTGGTTGAGACTAAGACACATAGGCTTTCCCTCTCCATTTCCTCGCTGTCAATAAATAGCAACAACAGAACCTACTGTGTAGATTGGCTTTAAACAAGGTAAGAGCCAAGCGTGCACTGTAGGACTGCCTGTGCAGGCCACACAGTGCACTGTAGGACTACCTGTGCAGGCCACACAGTGAAACATAGACATTTAGTAAATATGTCTGCACAAAAATACTATCATTTTTGTCAGTTCTATGATTATTATCACAACACATAGTGTTGCCTGGAAATAGCTCTATACAAATGCACTGTTTCATTCCCTAGCCTTTATTTCTGGATATACAATGTCAGAAACCAAGAATTCCTGTGCTTTTTTTTTTCCCTTTCTGGTACCTTTACATACTTCTCAGGCAATAACCTCATGACATCAATGGCAAATAGATCTTTTGAAAGGAATCTTTTCCCTCTAGATTAACTTCCAAACTTTTCTACCCTGTGTTTCTGTTTTGAGAATGGAGAATCTGACTTGTGTGTTTGTTAGCTCTTGAAATCTTTTCCATTACAGGTTGCCACTGTGAAGTCTTTCTTGCTGAACAGAAATGGAAAATAAAAACAAAACAATACATCAAGAGAGAAAATCAGGGACACACTTGGCATCTCTAATGATGAGCATTGCCGGGTGTGGTGATTTGAATGAGAATGGCCCCCATAGGCCCTTGGTTCTCAGTTGGTTGAACTCTGAGAAGGATTTATGGTAGAGTCTTTTGAGAGAAGGTATGTCACCAGTGGTGAGCTATGAGGTTTCATCAGCCACCATCATTGTATGGTAATATGAGCTTCGTGCTATTGCTCCAGTGCCTGCCTGCTCCTTGCCATGCTGGTCATGGACTCTAACCCTCTGAAACTGTAAGCTCCCAATAAACTCTTCCATAAGTTGCCTTGATCATGGTGTTTATCATAGTAATGGGAAACTATAAAGACAGTGACATACTATGTATGATTTGGAATTTGTGATTATATTTAATACCACGTGCTTAGCATAGCAAGTATTGATCTGAATTTAAAAAGAAGGAATTACTGGTCACTCCTTGTGAGTGAATGAAGGTTTGAAGAGTATGTATCCACACTGACAGTGAACTCTGGTTGAATTTCCACATGGTTTTTCTGATGCACATTAATAGCCTGCAGGAGAGATATGGACATATTTCTGCCATTTGCCAAGGAACCAGGTCTTCACATGGCTGGAGGGCATTTATCTAGAGGCTCACCCCAGTCTTGGTATCTCTGGCATAGAAGCTAGTGACTTATGGTAACTCTTCTCAAGTGTCATGAATGTTCTCCTTTGGATGGATTTCTTCTAAGTGTAGAATATATAACATCAACATGTTCCACTATGTTCATAGCAGCACTATTTATAATACCCAGAAGCTGGAAATAACACACATGTCCCTCAATGGAAGAATAAATACAGAAAATGTGGTACATTTACACAATGGAATACTACTCAGCTATTAAACATGAGGACTTCACAAATGTTTTAGGCACAGAGGGAAATGGAAAAATATCATCCTGAGTGAGGTAACCCAGACCCAAAAGGACATACATGGTATGTACTCACTGATAAGTAGATATAGCCCCAAAGCTCACAATACTCATGATATAATTCATAGACCATAAACCATATGAAACTCAGCAAGAAGGCAGGTCAAAGTGTGGATGCTCCAATCCCACATAGAAGGGGGAACAAAATAATCACAGGAGGCAGAGAGACAGAGGGACCTGAGTGAGAGAGGAGAGGGAGAGGAAAAATGGGTGGCAGGACCAGGTATGGGAGGAGACAGGAGAGAAGTCCAGAGGGCCAGGGGAATGAATAGAAACATGTAGCAGTGGGGGTGGGGTGGGAAATGGGGGATCCTCTAGAAAGTCCCAGACACCAGGGATGTGGAAGGCTCCCAGGACCCAATGGGGATGACATTAGCTGAAATGTCCAACACCAGCGACATAGAACCCGAAGAGACCACCTCTAGTAGATAGACATGGTACCAGATGAGGGATGGGGCCACCTACCCATCTCAAAAAATTTAACCCAGAACTGTTCCTGTCTAAAGGAAATGTAGGGACAAAAAAAAATGGAGCAGAGACTGAAGGAAAGGACATCCAGAGACCGCTCAACCTTGGGACCCAACCCATCCTCAGACACCAAACTCCGACACTATTGCTAATGCCAGGATGTGCTTGCAGACAGAAAGGAGCCTGGTATGGCTGTCCTCTGAGAGGCTCTGCCAGGATCTGACTAAGACAGATGCAGGTACTCAATGTGAACCACTGGACTGAGCCTGGGGACCCAGTGGAAGACTTATGGGAAGGACTGAAGGAGCTGAAGGAGTTTGCAACCCTATAGCAAGAACAGAAGTATCAACTAATCAGACTCCTCAAAGCTCCCAGGGACTAAGCCACCAACTAAAGAGTATACAGCTGGGAGAGGGGGAGGAAAAAAGGGAGGCAGGACCAGGCATGGGAGGAGACAGGAGAGAAGTCCAGAGGGCCAGGAGAAAGAATAGAACTATGTAGCAGTGGGGGTGGGGCTGCTACATGAGCCACTACATATGTAGCAGAGCATTGCCTCATCTGGCATCAGTGGGAGGGGAGGTACTTGGTCCTATGGAAGCTTGATGTCCCAGAGAAGGGGGATGCTAGAGGGATGAGGGGGGAGAGGGTATGTGGGTGGGAAAGCACCCTCTCAGAGGCAAAGAGGAGGGGAAGGGAGAGGGGATTTGTGGAGGGGAGATCAGGAAGGGGAAACGACATTTGAAATGTAAATAAATAAAATAATTAATAATAAAGAAAGAAATCTTGACTTCACGCCTCAGTGACGTGGCCAACTGTATTTCTTCAGCTGTCAAATAAGGAGCTGTCAACCACATTAGTAATAATGGCTAACATCTATTGCTCTTTGTGATGGCTGTTCTTGGTTGTCAACTTAAATGCATCTGGAATTACCGAAAGCTGCAAAATGGGTGGGGGGGGGAAGGGTACAGCAGTGAGAGATTTTTGATTAATTTGAAGTAGGAAGATTCACTTCTAATCAGGATATTTGATGTGAGAAGATACACATTTAATCCAGATACTGAAATGGGAATATACACCTTTAATCTAGATCTTTGAGGCCGAAAGACACACCTTTCATCTAAATCATTTGAGCTGGGAAAACTCACCTCTAATCTGGGCCACACCTTCTTCTGGAAGCCAATAGAAAGACATGGAAAGTTGGGTGGTGGTGGCGCATGCCTGTAATCCCAGTACTCTGGGAGGCAGAGGCAGGCAGATTTCTGAGTTCGAGGCCAGCCTGGTCTACAGAGTGAGTTCCAGGACAGCCAGGGCTATACAGAGAAACCTTGTCTGGAAAAAACCAAATCAAAAAAACAAACAAACAAACAAACAAAAAGACATGGAAGAAGGAAGCTTTTGCTCTTTGTCTGCTTGCTCTTGTCTTGCCAGCAAGTCCATTCCTTCACTGGCATTAGCACCTACTCCTTCAGCATTCTGGTGTTTACTGAAGACCAGCTGAGACATCCAGCCTCTTGAACTGAGCAGCTACTGGATTCTTGGACTTTACATTCATAGGCAGCCATTGTTGATTAGCTGGACCACAGCCTGGAAGACATTTCAAAAATCATCTATATCTATATCTATCTATCTATCTATATATCTATATATCTATATCTATCTATCTATCTATCTATCTATCTATCTATCTATCTATATCTATATATATATATTAGATGTATAACAACTATATATCTATTATATATAATACATCTCTCTCTCTAGCTATCTATGGATTTATTCTTTTAGTTTTGTTACTTTAAATAACTCTAATATACTCATTTATGAAATGCTAAGCAGTAGGGTAAAGAGGTTCATGGGTATTATCTCAGTGTTCTCACAACAGGTATATTCTTGGAATTTATTATTATTTTTAACTATATAGATAGTAAAACTGAAATTTAGATAGCTAAGTAGCTAATCTGAAGTTATGTGACTCTGACCTTATATCTCTCAGGTTACTCAATGTCCATGTTAGCCAGTCTCAAAAAGTCCCCCAGTGATCCTGATCTCCTGGCAGTGACCCTGCTCTCCTGGCAGTGACCCTGCCCTCCTAGCAGTGACCCTGCTCTCCTGGCAGTGACCCCGCACTCCTTGCAGCCCTTTTGAGCTGAATGTCTGGTTCCAGATTTAATTTGTTTGACAAAAGCCGATGTATAGTCTCTCCTCCCCTAGCCTCCCTTCCCCTCTTTCTCCCTCTGCCCCTCAGTTTTTTTGGAGGTGACTAGTTGCCATTCTGTGCTTCCATGAACCCTATAAAGAAGTCCATACAGCAAGGGTCTAGGCTTTGACCATTTTACACAAGCTAATTCTTTGCCTCTAGTACAGCTTCCAGTAGCTACCAGGGTCCAGGCCCATTTGGCATCTTTCTGTGTTGCTTTTACACTCCTTCCTCTGTGCCTTTCTGACTTAGTGGTAAGACTGATTTCAGAGAAGAAAAGGTTAATTCACTCTGTTCCAGAAGGGAGGGGGATTTCCAGGCTAGCATGAGAGAAAAGTCAGAGAGCTTCAGATACCATCTGACCTGGAAGTTATGATGTCATTACATGTAAGCATATCCCTGGGATCTCCTTGTCTCTGACTTCCCTCTATGTGTTGACTTTATCTTGGTTGTTTCTCTCAAGTGGCGACAATGACTAGTGCCATTTAAGTTCCCAATGAAATAGGAATCAGAGAATAGACATCTATTCTCCCGTATCCCAAGTGCAATCATGCTGATCTGGAATGGGCTAGGTTACATACCTAGAAGAGGTTAGTGACTGTCCTGTGATATCCACTGTTTTAAAACAGAGAAAGAAATTAGAGAATATAGTATATGGCAGTGTAGGCAAAGGGGCTGAAGCATCCCTTTCCCTGAGGGACCAGACACACACTGACATAGTATAGAATAGAGTTTATTCAGGGCATGGGATGGGAGTTAAGGGGGTAGTGGAGGCAGAGAAAGGCAGAGAGAGGGAGAGAGTAGAGAAGCAGAGGTCAGCCATGACCACATGGAGAGAGGGGGGAGGGGAGGAGAGCCCAAGAGGGACAAGAGAGAAGCTGAGAGTGAGAGGTGAGAGAAAGATAAAGAATAAGAGGAGTAAGAGAGAGGAGGGGCTGAGCAGCCCTTTTTATAGTGGGCCAGGCCTTCCTGGCTGTTAGACAGAGTCTTAACATCCACTCTCCTCCACTTCTCTCTGTTTGGGTACATGTACAGTGTACACATGTTTATGTGAATGAGGTTACATACTACTTCGATGACCTTTGGGATGTCAGCTTCCCAAGCCAGGCAGCTGTTTAAATGAAAATTGAATCCTGCCTAGAAAGAAGGAAGTACAGAAAACCACTGTCGCTCGACATCCCACTAATTTCTTTTCTCTATCACTCTTATTCTGTTTTCAAAACCCATGATCAAATTTGTCTGCAATGGAAGGACTGCTGTTGACTTTCGCTAATATACACAAAACTGAAATGAGGAGGTTGCCACAACATTCTGGAGAGTGTTGATGTTCAGGTGATGATTGGCGGCGGCTGTGAGGGCCTTCGGGAGAATGAGGGAAGATTGAGGTTCATTCCTGTCTTTGATTGTTGGATTTTGTGAGTAGGAGTTGAGTCTCCCTCACAAAGGATATGCCCAGTGCATGTCTGTCACTGAATGTGTTTAATCACCACAACACTAAGAATTAAACCTTCTTCACAGTGAATCCTGAATGTGCCATTAACCAAGAAGAATAGGAGAAAAATAAATAGATTTAAAATTGTGAAAATGCCTGATTACAGAGAAGAAATTACCCCAGTGGCACAAAAGTATATACTTAGGGGACACTTACAGAGAAAAGCTGAAAACAGAAAACTTTCCTAGAGTGGATAGCCCACCCCACAGCTTTGCTTCCTCCCTCCCCTGAATTCAAGAATGGAATAGTATGTTTTGGCCTGTAAGCTGGCCCCTTAAGGACTTACACGCTGAAGACTTGGCCTGGAGCTGACAATACTAAGTAACTGGTGATACCTTTAAGAGGTGGGAGCTTTTAGAAGGAAGTGGGTCCCCTTCTCCTTTCTTTGGGTTCCCATAGGATAAGCAGTTTTGTTCCATGCGCCACAGTGCTCTGTCTTACCATAGGCCTCAAAACAATTGAACCAACCAGCCATGGCCTGAAACCTCTTAAGCCATGGACTAGAATAAAATTTTCTGTTCTTAAGTTGATTTTGTCACAGCAACCAGAAACTAATTGAGATCTTCAGCCCACTGAGAATTTGCTTTGAGTGTGTGTTCTAGGGTAGGGCTTGGGAGAGATGATGGAAGCGTTTGGTTGCCTGGCTGTTCACCAGCATCCTGAAGAGCTCCGTCTATCTCACCAGCATCCTGAAGAGCTCCACATCTATCCCACCAACTGAAGTACATTGTTGCAAAGTACCATTGCTTACCATCAATCCTTCCCTTGAACAGAAAACAAGTGTTGGGGATTTCAAAAGGCATTGCTCTTAAACTTTTTGAATACAGTTAGAAGACAAATCTGTGTTTGAGGGAGGCAAACATTTGCATTCAAAAACACAAGAGTCAGTGGAAGAGGCCCTAAGAGCACCACTTTATGAAGAAAACAAAAGCGACTGTACAGACGGACCATGAGCAGGCAAGGAGGAGGCTGCTGCCCAAGGCTACTGCTTATATTTGCATAAGAGCTCTTGCTAGGTGCATTGTTTCAACTGAGTATTTTATAATACGTCACCTTGGGCTATATCACACATCAGTCAGAGCTAAGAGCCTTAGCTCAGTGTCTCTTTTCTATTGTTGTGTGAATAACGTGCTTCAAATACTTGTCTAAACAAAGTTTACAGCTGCTTTAGGCAGGAGCAATGACTGCTAGGATATTATACTAGGAAAGGGGCTAAGGAGAAGGGCTTTGCTGTATATAAAGTGCTAGCTTGGATTAAACACTTGCTTGGTGCTCACTGACTTTGAATGATGTTGGGTGTGCTTGGCCAAGTTATTACTGGATGAACCTAGGTGCTACACAGCTTTGCTGACTTGCTAAGACCACGTGGTGAAAGTGATAGCTTCATTTGAATGGAGCTGACAGCCCTGTATGTCTACAAAACCTTCAACTCTGGTGGTTTTTACCAGCATAGAGACTGCTTATGGGGCACATTTCCACAGTAGAGTTTTTACTTGTAGTGAGTCTTTGCCAGGAGTTCAGCAAGACACTTAGATAGCCAACACCTCTGCTCTGAGCTTAGGTAGACAAAACAATGAGTACCTTTGGATCTCTATCCTTGGAAAGGACTCACTGTCTCCTTGACAGTAGCTAAGGATTTGGGGATGGCCATGGTCTTGGAAAATAGGGATGGTTATTAATGGGCAGCTTAGCATTCCTGGGGTAGGGAACAGGATTAAATTGAGAGAGTTGATGCACAGATGTCATTAGTATAGGAAGACCAAGAAACTTTTGACAGGATAGGTTGCAGTCTGTTTATTATTTCTTTTTGAGCTACATTCTCATATAGTCCACTCTGGCCTCCAGCTGGCAATATAACTGAGGGTGGTCTTAAACGTCTGAAGCTCCCGCCCAGCTCCTGAATGCTGCCATTAAAATAGAACACCACCACGTTCACTGTATGCAATGCTGGGAGTTGACCTTAGGATTCTATCAATGCTAAACAAGTACTCTACCAACTAAGTTTCGTCTTTAGTCCAACCAACAGACTCCAAAGGCTTTTGTTAGTGTTAGACTGGCCTTGATCTCCGTGGAGATTTTCTACTTTGAGGTAGGATATTGCATTCCAATGAATATTCCCAGATAACCTAGTTCTACAGAAAAACAATCCCTTGATTTCCACAGGAGATATGACACTGTTGAACTGAATGTCATGGTTCTAGGGAGGAGGATGCAGTCAACTCCACCCTGATGGCGTGGTCCCCTAAAACTGGGGTTTCTAAGTTCCCTTAAATGTTCTCTACAATTACTGGGTCCCCACCAGCCTTTCTGAGTATGGGAATCTGGGTATGAGATTCTGGTATGAGTTTTAAGATTAAATCTCTGATGTCCCCATAGGGGATTCTGAAGTTGAATCAAGAGAATCAAGATACTCAAGAGTCCTTCATGATCTGAAGTGTGGAGACTAGGAGTGCAGTGGCTTATTTGCTGCTTCTAAGACATGGACACGTTGTCTAACTTGTCATAGCTTAGTGCTGATGTGCATTACATGAGACAGTGATTTTCCTTGTCCCCTGTGCTGTGAGTGAAGCTTAACGATGGGGGAGCATGTGTTTTATAAAGCCAAGATATGATTTATAGAACACAGTATGGTGTAGTGGGATACTTCAGCAGGCCCATGTTAAGACATCACCCCATGGAGGTTCCAGCCATATGACAGATTTAGTATAGAATAGAGTTTATTTGGGGACATTGGAAGTGGGGTAAAGAAGGGAGTAGAGGCAGAGAAAGAAGGGACAGAGAAGGACATAAAGAGATAGGGGTGGCGGGGGTGGGGGGAGGCTGGCCAGGAACAGGTGGAGAGAGAGAGGGGGGAAGGGAGGGAGGGAGGGAGGGAGGGAAAAAAGTCAGTGGGAAAAGTGAGTCAGAGAGTGGGAGAGAGAGAGAGGGAGAGAGAGAGAGAGAGAGAGAGAGAGAGAGAGAGAGAGAGAGGGAGAGGCCAAACAGTCCCTTATAGCAAGCCAGGCCTACCTGGCTGTTGCTAGGTAACTGTTGGGTGGAGCATAGGAGGAATGCCAATGAGGAACTCTGCATAGTATCTGGAACATAGCTAATGCCTGTACGGGTTAACTATATTATTTGATGGTGAGGCTGTGGTACTTAGGAGCCAGATATGTCTACATTTTTCCCATCCATCAAACCCCAGAATTATGATGGTAATGACAGCATCTAAGAGTTATTGAATGTTTAGCTCAAATCAGAAAACACAAAGTTTTTTCATTTATTATCTCTTTACAAATATCCCTTAAAGAAGAAAGCATCATTGTCTCTCACTAAAGAAATGTTCAGAGGGGTTGGGGGATGGCTCAGTGGATGGAGCACTTTTCCATAAGCATGGGGACTGTTAGGTTCCCTGCATCCACATAAAAGCTGAGTGGTACCAAGGTCTGCTCATGATCCTGGAGTTCTGGAGGTAGAAAAGGAAGCAAGAAAAACAAGCTGGTTAGCAAGGTTAGCAAAACAGACAAGGTCAGAGTTCAATGACGGATTCTGCACCAATAAATAGGGTGGACAGCATGGAGGAAAACACTAGCTATAGACCTGTGCTTCCACAAGTATGCATACATGCATACATGTGCACACACATGGATCTGCACCCATATGTTACCCTATATGCAAGTATGCTATATATAATATACATATGTAAACATACATACACACACACACACACACACACACACACACACACAGAGGTAAACACAAAAAGGCAAAGCAGCGAGACCTGGAGTCTGGTTCCCTTCGAGCTGGCAAGTGGGTGGCTGAACTGGGGCTGGTTATGTCTGTCTGACCTCCAAACTTCCAGGCCTGATAACTACTGCGTTTGATCCCTGTTCTGTATCTTCCGTCTGGATGTAGAACTTCTAGAGATTTCCAAACCACAAATTCCCCCAATACTTTCCAGTCTTCTGTGGACCTGCCAGCCAAATTCTTGTTAATATTTGTTTTGCATGATGTGGAATGCTTGCCCCAAAGTCATGCCCCCCCCTTTTTTTTTTTACATTTTAACCATTTTCTAAGAGGAAATGAATTTTAGTAGTTTTACTTTACTATTTATTTATTTTTAAAATTTATTTATTTCTTTATTTATACCCCAAATGCTGCCCCCTCCTGGTATCCACTCACAGAGTCTCTTCCCCCACCTCTTCTCCCCTTCAGCTCTGAGAGTGTGGGGTCCCTCTGGGTATCCCCGCCCCCCTCCCCCCCCACTGGTGCATCAAGTCTCTTTAGGATTAGAAGCATCCTCTTCCACTGAGGTCAGACAAGGCAGCCCTCTGCTGCATATGTGCAGTGTGTGTGTGTGTGTGTGTGTGTGTGTGTGTCTGTGTGTGTGTGTGTGTCTGTGTCTGTGTCTGTGTGTTGGGCTCTCTGTCCAGCCTGTACATGCTCTTTGGTTGGTGGATCAGTCTCAGAGAGTTCCCAGGGTTTCAGGTTAGGGTTTTGTGTGTGTGTTTGTGTGTGTGTGTGTGTGTGTGTGTGTGTGCGCGCGTGTGCGTGTGCGTGTGTGTGTGTGTGTGTGTGTGTGTGTCTGCTGAGAACCACTGTCCTTGAGCATGATCTGCCTTTTCCATCCAACTGCGCCCTTGAACAAATGGATTCTTCTTGTTCCTTCTGTACAAACCACGAGGGTGCTCCAAGCTTGTCCTCTGCCAGCCTCTGCCAGCCTCTGCCCAGTGCTGGTGTCTAATGACATATGCAGATGTTCCTGGAGTCCTTTGATGGGAACAAGCTGACCTGATTTGAGTTCAGTAAGGATTTTTTTTTTTCTATCTATAATGTCTTTGTTTGGAGTTTGGCTATGTTCCATGTTCTAGAGGATTGGACAGTTTTTCATTCTTATCTGTATCCTTTGGCCTATGTCTGGGAGCCTTGGAGAGGAGGACGCTCCAGGGGGCAGGACACGGAGCCGTCTTACCTACCTGGCCTGCCCCTGTTTCCTCGGTTTCTCCTGGAACTGCTACTAAAGTTCTCTGAGACAGGAATTGTTTTGCACCACAGGTATTTCATGATGTCTGCTGTCCCAGGTTGGCTGAGACCTTTGTTGCACTCTCACAGCACTGTGCCTGTGTGCGTGCTTGTCTAACCTCGTTCTCCAGTGCCAGATCAGTGTCTGCCTTTTACATTTTGTTATTGCTAGACTCCTATCAAACAGCTAGGCACTCCGTCAGTACTCTGTACATATTTGCTGAAGGGCTTTTTATCATCTTAGTATTTGCAGAGAATGAACAAAGACAGAAGCATAACGAAACTGCCTTTATCACAGAGAAGTCATTACTGACATACATAACTAAAACTTCAGGCCTGTGTTCTCAGGGATGGATGCAGGGATGGCTGCATTTGCATGATGCAGCAGCAGTGATTAAGATCTGTGTTCCACCTCCCAGTTAAGCTTTTCCCAATTGTCATCATTCTAAGGCAGCCCATTCATTACCTTGTGGTAAATAGGCGGTTACTAGTGCAAGACCACATCCTCACGGGAGTGTCACTGGAATGTCTTTTTCTCAGCCTCCATCAGAGGACTTTAATAACATGCCTCCGGTTAGACAGAATTCCCATTCCCAGGTCACCTGTTATTACCAAGAGGGGTTATTTGAATTTCCAAAGTTCTTGTCCGGATCTGGGGAAGGTGCAGTAAGCCACATGATCTGAGAATGCAGGAGATTGATTTCCCCTCTGCCAGCCTCAGATGGTGGTTCTAGAAGGAAAACTGGGGTACCACTTTTGGTGACCTAGAATACCTCTTGGTCTGATAAGCATTTCTGAAACTAAGAACTAGACATTCTTAACAAGGAAAATTAATAGTTTGGTGCAATCCAGGGCTCCCTAGTTTACTGGGTGAGGGCCATAGTAGCAAACTGAAGGCTTTCTTCATTCCTAAATACGTCCCCATGGACTTCACAAGCCTTGGCTTCTTATAGTGAAGGAAAGTCCCCCACAATTGTAGGGAGTGAGACAGAAGACTAGAAGCCCATACCCAATGAAAAAGGAGCAATTCTCCAGGGGAAAAATGCTAATATTTAACCTTAGATAATGAAAGATTGAGGCTGGAGAGATGGCTCAGCAGTTAAGAGCACTGACTGCTCTTCCAGAGGTCCTGAGTTCAACCCATGTTGAACCACAACCACATGTTGTGGTCCCAGCAACCACATGTTGGCCCATAACCATCTGTAGTGGGATCTGATGTGCTTTTCTGGTGTGTCTGAAGACAACTTTGGTGTACTCATATAAATAAAAATAATAAATAAATAAATCTTTAAAAAAAAGAAAAAAAGAAAATGAAGGATTATGAAGCCAATGGAAGTTGACGGCTTATGATCTCAGGCTATATCCACGAGAATTAAAAAAAAAAAAAGAAACATTTCTTTTGGCAGGCAGGTATGAGTACATGTCATAGTAGGAATGTGGAGGTCAGAGGACAACTTGCAAGAGTAGGTTCTCTCCTTCGACTACCCAGGGCCCAGGGATTGAACTCAGGTTGTCAGGTTTGATGGCAAGCCCCCTTACTCACTGAACTATTTCACAGGCTCCATCCATCCATGAGAATTTCATTGGAATGTCAAAACCTAAAGGTAGAGAACTGGGCCACTTGCTGTCGTGGGGACTCTTAAGCTAGGAGGAGGATCTGGAACGTGGGCTAAGTCAATCAGAGACACTTTCCCTGGACTTGAAATCTTAAATTAGTGATCAAACATTTCTTAAATGTTTGAAGAGATTCACATGGCAGTTGGTGGTAATGGCACCACAAGTAAGGTGTTGCCTGCCCTGGTCTGACTAAGGGAAACACCACTGTGCTTTCAGCCTGAGACACTGCCATGCCCAACCCCCACCTGCTACCTCCCTAAAGGCTTTGCGGTGGTCAGATCATTACAGGGCACTTCTTCCTAAAGGTGATCTGGTTGATTTCTCTTAACTCCAGCCAGGACTCCTAACCTCGTAACTGAATTTTCGAAATGAATAATTCTAAGTTAATGTCTCTCTTTGAGAAAATGTTTCACCTTAAGATTAAGCCACTGGGCTGGGAACTAGAACTGAATTGATTGATTGATTGATTGATTGATTGATTGATTGGAGAACAGAATTTATTCTTGCTGTGAAGAGACACCATGACCACGACAACCCTTATAAAAGAAAGCATTTACTTGGGGGCTAGCTTACAGCTTCGGAGCTTAGTCTATTGTCTCTGTGGTCAGAAGCGCGCTATCAGGCATGTCAGACATGGTTCCGGAGAAGTAACTGAGAGCTACGTCCTGGCCCAAAGGCAGAGCTGGAGAAACAGGACTTGGAATGGGCTTTGTTGAAAGCTCAAAGCTGGGGTGAGGTGGGGGGCTGGGACGGGCGCCCAGTAACACACTTCTTCTTACAAGGCCACACCTCCTAATCTAAATTCAAATAGTGCCACTCCCTGGTGACTAAGCATTCAAACCAATGAGCCTATGGAGGGGGGGATTTTTATTTAAACCTCCATAATTCCTGATACTGTAGTCATTTACCTAGATTCCAGTTTTCTATCAATGACGGTCTCAGTTTCTTTACCTGTAAAATGAGGTTGGGAGAATTTTCTACTTTCAAGGTTATTGTAATTGTCAGTAGGAGAGCATGGTGAAGACTGAAAAATGTAAATACCTTACCAGTTACACACGTGAGATATAAATTGTATGGTTCATCCATGAGTAGATGCATTTGATTGAATTCTTCAGTGTGGTAGCTATGCTCTGCCTCTATCCACTGCACATTAGGATTCATGAACTCTTCATAGAGAATTCATGAAATGTCCACTATGTGCCGGGTACTGTTTTTAACGTTTATAAATTTCTTTTATAAGAAATTTATTTTTTGCTGTTCAGCTGTCATCTCCTTCTACCTCTATAGACACCGCTGTGATCTTGGTGCCCGCACAGGGAGGGGAGGTAAGCTACAGCTGTCTCACTTGTCTCTAGAGTCACTTTTCTCTTCTGAGCAAAGCCCATGAGAGAGCCTTTCCCCGTGCAGTGCCCCCTTCTTCCTAGGAAATATGCTCATCTAAGGAAGTGATTTTCTTGGGCAAGGCTTTGCTGAGGACATTCCTTTTTTTTTTTTCTGTCAAATCAATATTATTAATTTTTTATTTTAATCCAGGCTTCACGTATCATAAGAAATCATAAGAAATTCAAGGTAAGGCTCTCACTTGAGCAGCACATACACCAAACTTAGAATGACACAAAGATTAGCATCTAGTGTCTGAGCTAGGAAAACATGCAAGTCTGTTTTTATGCAGACTTTAATGGAAACATTCCATTAAAAAGAAAGAAATGCAAACATAACAAACTCTTTCATTCAAAGGAAAGCAACGGGAGGAAAAGAACAGAGTTCTTGGCCAACACAGGGCTCAGTGGGTAAAACGCCTGCTGCTAGGCCCTGCTGATTCCCATCCCTGGGATTCACATCGTGGAAGGAGATAATCTGAGACTCACAAGTTGTCTTCTGCCCTCATGGGTATGCCATTGCACATATGTGTGTCCACATAACCACACAAATAGAATGTAATAAAAAATAATAAAAAAGATCTGCAACAGAGTGATGATGACACAGGAGATACAGGTGACCAGTGTCTTGCTTTCCAACTCTAGCAAACAGTTCTCTGACTCTCCAGATACCAGCCGTGGTCAAAACAGCAGTCTGTGTAGTTAATGCACACTTTGCTCCCGTGTGTGAATAACTGCCCCATGGGGAAGCTCTCTGAACAACATTGTGTGAGCACAGTTAAGTCACTGGACAATACAATTGATCCAATCTCCACCTTTCCTTCCTTCTTACAGATTAGAAGGCAGGGCTAAAACTTCTACACTTCTTATCAAGGCTTCCTTGCCAACATACCTTAATCAGGAAGCTAAGTAGGTACCATTCACAATCTCATATAGAAAGTCACTATTTATTTCAGAAACTCCAAAGAGTTTAGAAGCTTGGCATAATCAAGAATGTGGCTAAATAACCAATATCAATTTTTAAAACAACACAACCACCATAGGGAAATTAAGAGGAAACTGCTAAGGACATTACAAAGAAAAGAAAGATTTCATCCATTTGTTAAAGACCTCATATTGCAATATCGAGGACATTATTGAAGATGTACATCCTAAGGAAGGGAAGGAGATCGTGGTCAGCCACATTTAGTCTTTCATGTGAGTAAGAACAGGTGGACAGAACCAGGAAGGGAGTAAATGACTTAAAATACCATTTGACTTCATAAAGACATCAACCGAAAAAAAAATCATCAAAATAAAGACCACTTTCTTATGTAATTACTGATTGTATGCACAAAAATATCCTAAAATGAAATGTGCTGACACAAGTTGTCCTCTGCTTTGTGTCAACTGTCTCGAGACCAACTGTGAGACCAACTGTCTCCCATTTCAGCAGAGTGGTTTTCCAGTTTTTTTTTTTCCAGAATATACTGAGAACCATTTACTCCTGCAAGTGTCAAGAGTAAGTTTTGCTGGAACTTATCTGTTTTAAAACAGTTATGAATGATAATGTCTCCAAATGTTACATCTGCCAATATCCACCTGATTTCCTTGGAATTTTAGAGAGTTCTGAGGAGGGAATCCATTTTTAAAGTTGTCTATTTATGATTCCAAAGAGGACACAAAGAGAAGCCATCTCTCCTGCATATTTACTCTGGGCAATGCTGCCTGCAGAGTGTCTGCTGTTATCGGTCCACACAGAAAGGAGTGCAAAGCTCACAGCAAGAGCCGCCGCCTTTTGTCTTTGTCCCAAGAAGCTGATTGTTTCACACTTACTGGGCAAGCCTATACTGGGTCTCTCTCTGGTTCCTACTTGAAAGCAAGTCCTTGCAAAAGAAGACATGTTGAGACTCACAGACCGTGAGTCTTGGAAGGAGCCACGGAGACCTCCACATTCAGCCTCCCCCTCTTTTCTCAGTAAAGTTCACCATCTCACTGAGTACAAAACATCATGACAAATATCTCCAGCAATAGGCTTTTAGAGCAAGTCTTCTCCAGGGGTAAGCTCCATGATAGGTTATCCAAGGCCAAAGTGGGGAGCCATGAAGACATGTACATATGAGTAACACTAACTCAGCAGTTTGTATTAAATATACATATAAAAACATATATAAAAGTTTGTGTAAAGCCATGGAAGCCAGAAAAACCTGAAGTTTTCTGATTGAAATGGTTTTATTTGCAGTATATTTAACTAATCCAAACAAACCTTACTTTTTGTAATTTGTATTTCTGAAATTTTCTGTATTATTTTTGTCAAATTTATTTGTAACAATTTTCATGCTAACTTTTAAACTATTCTCATGTGTGTGAATATCATTTTCTATGATTTATAAAATAAAATTTAATTTAAGCAAAAAAGTTTGTGTAAGAGGACTAATTAAGGAGGATGAGTCATGAACTTGAGAGCGAACTGCGCTGTAACGGTGGAAGAGCTGGATGGGGAGAGTCAGGGAGAAGTGAGGTAAATGCTCAGTTATGAAAGTCTCAGGAAAAAAAATGTTACATTGGAAAAGAAGCATTTCTGAATTTCAAAATCCTTCCCTCTGACATAGATACTCTCTTCATTCTTATAAATCCAACCCGTCATATGTATAGTGCAGTGTAAATGCCAGATTATAGAGACTACATCAGTGTATAAGCCTCCCCTCTTCTACGGATGATCTTGTGTATTTAAATAGATTGCTTTGTAGAGAAACAGGGAGAGGCAGACAGGAGAAGCAAATGCCCTTTTCTGTAAGCCATCTCCTGTGACTGGCAAGCCCGAGAAGAGGAGCTGGGGAGGTTAGGGGGGCTGGGCGTTTTGACAGAGGCGCAGTGAGCTTGATGACCTTGATGTTCATGCTGTAGTTGTTATGGCAACAGGAAAGTGAAGTCGTGGTTGCTAAGGGACACTGAACCGAGACAATCTCCACCGCTACCGGTCATTCCACTTGGACTCAGAAATCCATCTCAAACGAGGATGAGTCAGCAAGAATGCCTTTCAAAGGTTGCCTTCAAATCGGGCCCTGTTTAGAGTGTTTGTTTTTGAAGAAGTCCCTAAGGTTTTGGAATGGTTAGGGCAATTTTTAAAAGTCTTAAATGGTTTAAAGGTGATGAAAATGTTCTAAATGAAGGGGCACTCCCTTCCCTACATCTGCCAATCCCTTCCCCTGAGGTACCACAGCACTATTTCACTAACAAATAGATGATTTTCAAAGCAGGTAATATATTCACAGTATAAATCTTCGCCCCTAGAAAGGTCAACCTAATTAATGAGGAGAACGCTCAAGCTATACCTGAAAATGACTAATGAGTCATGAGGTAGGATGCTTCCCCGTAGCATCCCAGGAAGACAGTCAGTGACATCAACTCCCATTTACCTGAG
The DNA here is from genome assembly GCA_964023405.1 of Apodemus agrarius. Lineage (NCBI taxonomy): Eukaryota > Metazoa > Chordata > Mammalia > Rodentia > Muridae > Apodemus > Apodemus agrarius. The sequence goes on along the minus strand of OZ030006.1, from coordinate 123,055,133 downwards.
TGATGAGTCTCATCCCCCTTCACATCAGTCAATTCCACAGCATGTGCAGAACGCCTTGCTGACCAATTAGTATTGGGCAAAGCATGGGTACCACCTGCCTATAATAGGCTAGGATGCTTCTGTGTTTCAGTGCCTTGTCAAGACCATATATATGTGATCCATTCTCTCTGTGTCTGGCTCACATCAATGCACATAGATTCATATGTACTCTTTGTGGTACTGAGGAGTGGACCTAGGGTCTAGGTCAATGATAGGCTACTGTAAGTATTTATTAGTGACTATGTGGGAACATGAAGAGACAGATTACTCTATACTTGCATTCTGTGGATGAGCATATTTGTGTCAGCTGTGTGTTGAGATAAAACAAAATTACTTCTGCCCTTTAACCTTTCCTCCTTCACTCTCTTCCCACTGCCCTTTCTTTTTTACTTCCTCAACTGTTTATGAGCATGTTTTCTTTGCCGGGAACTGAGAATACGGAAGTAAATAAGAATGTCCCTTTGACCTTTCGGGATAATTTTTACATTGAGATCACTGACTTATGAACATCCATGACACGATGTGTTAAGTGTTCTTCTAATGGAAGTATGACAGATGTAGGAAGCATGGAGAAGACTGTGAGCTTGACTTTCGGAAAGGCATCTTTGTGTAACATACTCAATTGTAAGTGCATGTGTTTAGCTCTTCTTTCTCACAGGGTCTCAGGGAGCACTTCATGTGTACTTTCTTAGTTGCTTAAGTTCTTTGGAAGCAAATGCTGATAAAGGCAGATTTCATGGAATTTGGTGGGATAAGGCTTCCGCAATACAATGAAGAATATAGTGGAAGTGAGCACTAAGAGCACTTCAGTCCACTGCATAGATCTGTGAATGGTGGCACAGGAAGAAGGAAGGGCCCAAGTCTTTGAACATCCCACTGGGATCCCTAGTACAAAGAAAATCCATAGAGGTATCCAGTGCCAGTAACTCCTGTGTCACCATGCTGTTCTTCACATGTGAGTGTGTGCTTGGAATTTGATGTGCTTGGCTGATGGTGGTTATTAGTACACTTGCTGCTGAATCTGGTAGCTAACTGTTCAATCTGAGCAGGTCTCAACAAACAGATCAATGGACAGAAGGATAGATAGATAGATAGATAGATAGATAGACAGACAGACAGAAGAATGAGGCTTTGGGGGGTGGTAACTTAGGGGATTAATAGGGAAGGGAAACTAACTTGACTTGATAGAAATTCTATGAAGTATAAACTGCCTGTTAATGGCAGCATATAACTGAATGTCGAAAAGTATCCAGACATGCAGTATACATACAGCATTGTATTTGGTTGCTTTGGATACAACCCTATCTTATCCAGGGACATGTATAGCTCCTTTTGTGAAACTGAGAGAGGGTATACAGGCTAAAAATAGACTCTGCCTGGGGGGTAACTTTGGGAACATTATCTTCAAGGGAGTGTAAAAGGCTGGATTAGGCAGAGAGTAAGCTTAAACTGAAAATTTGCATAGGGGCCTACCTGACCTCCAAAGATGCTCCAAGGCTGGTATGGGCCTACAGTGATGTCTTCAATAGAGGAATAATAGCAATTCTCTGTAATCGTGTATCAGCAAGGCATTGGATGAGGCTGCTCTGACCGGGAGTGGACAGTTCTTGGGAAGGGATGTATGTCTATGTGAGAGAGTTCTTGGGATGGGATGCCTATGTAGGCTGTTAGCAAGCAGCCTCGTCAGAGCTGGGAAAGAGGGCTTGCCTAAAAAGAAGACTCTACTGACCAAGAAATTCATGCTCCACAAAGCTGTGGCCCTTCTCTGAATCCATTGTATCTGTCTTAATTCTATTAGAACACTCAGCACATGTCATAGCTGATTGCAGGTCAGTAATCCCAACGTGAACACTCTCCTGCAAGGCCAAAGCCATGTTCTTATTTTTGTGTTCCCAGCTCCTACTAAAGACCCATAGAGCTTTCAAGGGATGTGTTCTTCTTTCTGGGTGTAGCTTGCTTATTTGGATTAAGTTTGCATGAACTATGCTCCGCCTGCACAATTTTCTTACCAAAGGTTCTGCCTTGAGCCTGTGACACCAAGTTGAAGGATTCAGTAGCACTCAGGTGCAGCGGCAGTTGACGACGTGCTTGTCTTTTTCATTTTTTTTTTATGTGTGGTTGTGTATATGTGTTCATGTTTGTATATGCATAGCATATGGTGACTAGCAGTTGTCACTGGGTTGTCCTTCATAGATGCTCTCCACTGTACTTTTTGAGAGAAGGTCCCTTACTGATCCTGGAACACAGCCATTTGGTCAGGCTGGCTGGCTGGTGTGCTCCAGGGATCCTCGTGTCTTTGTCCCCCAGTGCTGGGATCACAGACTTCTGCCGTGTCACTAATTCGTATAAAGACAACTTTAAAATGTTCATTTTATTTTATGTGTATATATGTGTGCCTGGGTATATGTGTGCATACCAGGCGCATACAGGGACCCACAGAGAGTTTCAAATGGGTACTAGGAACTGAACCTGGTCCCTCTGCAAGAGCACAGAGTGCTCTTAACTGCTGAGCTTTCTCTCCAACCCCTAAAAAGACACATTTTAAGATGGGGTGAGATTCTATTTTTGAATAAAATATTTAAAAACCATGTAAAATAAAATTTGGTGGACTATGTTTGAGAGAGACACACTATCCATTATGTATATGTGTTTTTATATAATTATCCTCAAGCATATTTGTAAACTGAGTGTATTTGCAAGAGATGATATACACAAGCTGGAGTCATCAGACTGTAAAGAGCCTCAGTTGAGGAAATGCCTCTATGGATCCAGACATAGGGCATTTTCTCAATTAGTGATCAATGGGTGAGAGCCCAGCCCATTGTAGGTTATGCTATCCCTGGGCTGGTGGTCCTGGGTTCTATAAGTAAGTAGGTTGAGCAAGCCATGTGAAGTAAACCAGTAAGCAGCACCCATCCATGGCCTCTGTATCAGCTCCTGCCTCCAAGTTCCATCTGTGCTTGAGGTCCTGTCCCAACGTCCTCCAAAGGTGAACTATGATCTAGACATTATGCCAGATAAATCCTTTTCTTCCCAATTTTTATATTGGTCATGGTGCAGTAATAGAAACCCCAACCAAGATGGATGGATATTACTAATAGGCGTAAATGTATCTGTTAAGAAAATGAAGCCACAAAGTATATTAAAATTCCTTACAGGGACAAGATATATGAAGTCAGGTTATGGGAGTTAGTTAAGTCTATAGTGACGATCCCATCAAGGGCACTTTGGACACCCTAGAGATCTAGGTTGAAGGGTACGTAGGCAGAGTATGAGCCAACAAAACCTCGGGGGCAACAGCCTTCAGAAGTCATTCTAAGAAGTGGGTCAGAAGAGGGAAGAGATAAAATGATATTTGAAGGATTAATGACCACATGTTAGGATTGCTGAAATCTTTCTCTAATAGATTAATAAATCATGGATTAATAGATCTCCAGAGGGGCAATCAAACTTCTTAGCCAATCTCCCTGATATGTTAATAGGGATCTCCCTGGGTTGGGTCATTAAGGCTCAGTTAGAATGAACAAGACTAAATTGCTTCGCCTTGTTGACTAGATTGAAGGCAAATCAGCTCAAGTGGGCTCCCACCATCCCTTTTGCAGTGTGCCTGCTGACAGAGGAAATGGATCCCAGCAGGAGAAGGTCTCTGAGTATTTAATCTCTCCTACTGTCTTGGCACGGATGGACTTGGGTTGCCTGGGTGTGAATTGTGGTTACTGTTTCTCAATCTCTGGTAATGAGGGAACCATAGAAGGTATCCAATATGCTTCATGGGGGTCCAATGACCTTTTCACAGGGGTTACCTAAGGCCATCGGAAAACGCAGATTGTAATTTGCATTACAATTCACAAGAGTAACAAAATTGTAGTTATGAAGTAGGAACAGAAATAGTTTAATGACTGGGGGGGGGTCACCACAACATGAGAAACAGTATTAAAGGATCGCAGCATTAGAAAGGTTAGAACCACTGCTCTGGGGGAGGAGAGCCCTTGCAGGTGTTAGAGTTTGAAATGGGAGAGGATGTTCTTTGGGTATTGCATTCAGAAAAGGGAATATTGAGGTCACATTTAAGGCATGACCATGAGACAAGAGAGACTAGCCACACAAAAAGGTTAGGAGTGAGGCTGGGATGAATGGGAGAGACTCTTCCAGGAAGAAGGAATGGTGTTGCAAATGGACTGGGAAGGAAAGAGATTAGTATCTTCGAGGATATTGAAATGGACCAGCATGGCTGAACGGATGCAGAGTGGCCAGCTGTGCTCATAGACTGCATAAGGGGCCTGCTCTGCTTTGCTAATTAGATCGCTATATAAAGTTGAGATTTCGTCCAAAATACCAAGGAAGCCAACTGAGTTTTTAGGCAAGGAGGGACACAATTCGATTTTTATAAAAGAACATAAAGCTTTATAAAGCATCTATAAAGAGAGTGGATCAGAGGTAAGCAAACAATCAGGCAAATCAATAAGAGGTAATCTGAGACATCTTGAAGAGGGAAGATGATGATGTTAGTCTTGGGTGATAGGACCGGTGAGACCATGATTGATGAATTAAGGGCATAAGTAGGAGGCAGAGCTTAGCTGTAGGGCAGAGATGGTTAGGGCGGGAGGCATCTAGGATTGCCTGTGTTTCTGTCTCAGGCAGCCAGGAATGTGTGTATAGGTGCTTGAGTTCTACCATCAACCCAGATCTATTCTGAAACGGGATTTCTTTCATTTCAAGTCCTAACCACTGCCCTCCCTCCTCCTTGTGTCTGCTTCATGTCTGGAGAGAAAGCTGCTTCTTTCCCGAGCAAGCTGTGCACCTTGCCAAAGAATGAAAGCTGCACTCCCTTTTGATAGTCAGAGCCACATGAGCGGCCTCTCTGGCATGCAATCCTGGATCCGTGAATGATTTAACATCTGTTCCTCTTACTCAGCCCTAATCTGAATGCACTGCCTGTTGATTATCTCAGACACAACTTATTACCCTGAATCTAAGACTCCTTCTGCAGTGTTTCAATTAATGGGACCATGAGTGTGTGTGTGTGTGTGTGTGTGTGCTCTAGAATGGCAGAGCACAGCCAGGATTTAATTTAATTGATTTAATTTGCATTTCTCATTCTGAAAGAATTATGTGTCGTAAATTCACCTACTGGCAGGACCTGGCTACTGCTACTTCCTTTGTGAATACAAAATTAGCTTCGCTAAAGGTTCTCCCAACCCTTGTTGCCTTAAGTTCTCTTGAGATGCCTAAGGTATACTCTCTTGGGGAATGGAGTGAGTCTGGGGAGCTGTGCTTAGCATTAGACTGCATATAAGAAAGGCAAATGCCATGGGAACTTATATCATCTTGGGAGTCATCTCTAAGGGAGTTACTGAGACTCTTGGTCTGGGAGCTGAAGCCAGAGCAGATACTGTGGAAGAGGAGTATCATGGGCAAGGGAGCGTTGCATCCTTCCAACCAAAGGCACACTTCCTGGATACTACTGAAGTTTTTCTATGAGACTGTAGAAAAGGCAAACTGATGCAGACCATTATTTCACATATGTAATGTTATGTATGAAATACATATTTCAATGCATATGAATAGAGAATGCATATGATAATAGGGAAATTATCAATCGTGCAACAGAATCTCTATCTGTGGCAGATGATGAACAGTCCCATTGCACACAGAAGGTAGCTGCTGTGCTTGGTGCTTTTGCTGTCCCTGGCACCCAGGAGCTCCCTTGTCCCTGGAGCTGAAGCAGCTATGCTTAGCCCTCCCGGCATACTTCTAGGCTTCTCCCTCTGGTTCTGTAACTATATCTGAAGTCTTTCTGATTGGCTGCTAACTCTTCTGAATTCTCTCCTTCTCTTTGTGTGTGTAAATTTTTGGTCAAGTTTATGCTAAAATTTCTCTCATAAATTCATTCAGTTGACAAAGACTTGGTTCTGAGTTGATACCAGGAGTTGCCCTAATTTTATAGACTGGGGGACTGAATTAGATAGTGATCTGTGCTCCAGAGAGTTCGTTCAGGAATGAAGACTATTGCATAAATGATAGGGACGACCAAAGGAAACTGTATGATCCTTGGGGGCTTCCACTCTTGCCTAAGGTTGTAGTGTTGTGGGTAGCCAGGGAAAATCTTTTATAGGATCTAACCATAGAGCTGAGTCTCATAGGATGGGTGGGGGTGAGTCACCCTTAGGAAAGATGGAGCTGAGGGAGGAGACCCACTGAGTTTCACTGAAGAGACTATACACAAAGGCAGGAGAGGCGGATGGGACCAACATAGATAAGTATGCAGTACTTATAATTTTGTTTGCTCAGCATTCATTTTGCCAATAGAACATGTTTCTTGTGTGTGTGTGTGTGTGTGTGTGTGTGTGTTGCCCCACTAATCTCACATATTAATTTGAATGTGATAGAATCCTACCTCCTACTATCAGGAACAGGCATGCAGTAGATGTCTAGCCAAGTGTTTGCTCTGTTGCCGTGGTGAAGTGGTTGGTCCTACGGTAGACAAGAACACTCATGTCAGCCTAGCAAGATTTGGGCACCAGAAGTACAATGGAGTTATTCACAAAAGAAACCTCTTTCTATTCTCCAACATATAACAAGAACACATGCTCCACTATGTTCATAGCAGCCTTATTTTTAATAGCCAGAAGCTGGAAAGAACCCAGATGTTCCTCAACAGAAGAATGGATATAGAAAATATAGTACATTTACCATTTACACAATGGAGTACTACTCAGTTATTAAAAAATGATGAATTCATAAATTTCTTAGGCAAATGGATAGAACTTGAAAATATCATCCTGAGTGAAGTAACCCAATCACAAAAGAACACACATGGTATGCACTCACTGATAAGTGGATATTAGCTCAAAAGTTTGGAATACCCAAGATAAAATCCACAGACCGCATGAAGCTCAAGAAGAAGGAAGACCAAAGTGTGGGGTGCTTTTGTCCTTCTTAGAAAGAGGAACAAAATACTCATGGAGCAAATATGGAGACAAAGTACAGAGCAGAGACTGAAGGAAAGGCCATCCAGATACTGTCCCACCTGGGAATTCATCCCAGATACAGTCACTAAATTCTGACTCTATTGTGGATGCCAAGAAATGCTTGCTGAAAGGAGCCTGATATAGATGTCTCCTGAGAGGCCATGCCAGAGCCTTACAAATACAAAGTCGGATGCTCATAGTCAACCATTGCACTGAGTGCAGGAGGGGTTAGAGAAAGGACTGAAGGAGGTGAAAGGGTTTGCAACCCATAGGAAGAACAACAATATCAATCAACCAATCCCCCAGATCTCCAAGGGACTAAGTCACCAACCAAGGAGTACACATGGCTCCAGCTGCATATGTAGCAGAGGATGGCCTTGTCAGGCATCAATGGGAGGAGAGGTCCTTGGTCCTATGAAGATTTGATAGATGCCCCAGTGTAGAGGAATGGAAGGAACACCCTCATAGAAGCAGGGGGAGGGGGATGGGATAGGGAGTTTCTGGGGATGGTGGGGGGACCAGATAAAGGGATAACACTTGAAATTAAATAAGCTAAAATAAATAAATAAATAAATAAATAAATAAATAAAATAATCACAAATCTAAACATATATGAAACCTCTTTCTTACTGGCACCACTGAGCCTGTGGTATCCAACTTGCTACTGTAAGGAGAGCTCTCTAACACTTTGGAAAATAGAGACATAAAAGCAGATTCCTTATTGAGATAGTTTCAGGAGCTGGATTCTACTGTGCCAGACAGCATATATTTCTTTTTTTTTTTTTCTTTTTTTTTTTTTTTTTGGTTTTTTCGAGACAGGGTTTCTCTGTGTAGCCCTGGCTGTCCTGGAACTCACTCTGTAGACCAGGCTGGCCTCGAACTCAGAAATCCACCTGCCTCTGCCTCCCAAGTGCTGGGATTAAAGGCGTGCGCCACCACCGCCCGGCTCAGCATATATTTCTTAACATCCTTAGTGACACATACAGCAGTAAAATTCCTTTCAGCTTAAGCCAAATCAAGGTCATGTGCAAGTGAAGGAGGCCTGATGAGTTAGTTCATGGTGTCCAGCAGAGTCAGCCACCGGGACCTGGGACCCAGGACCCGTAAGAACAATAGATCCAGAGACAGATGGATGCAGACAACACAAATGCAAGAGATGGACATTTCCAAGATCTGGGAGGAAAATCCAGTTCGTGGGACACAGGGCTCTGTGTCAGTTCAATGAAGGTGATCTTCACAAGCAGGCTGAGAGCAGAGTCAGACTCTGACTCCAGGAATCTAAGCTCTGGCTACTGCTTCCTGCAGTATCTGCTATCCCAGTCCTGCATCTGAAGCAGTGTTCTCACTTCAGCATGGGTTCTCATGGTGAACTTGTGCTAGCATATTTTTTGAGGGATCATTCCATGTGGTCACCTGTTCTCTGTATTTCAGTGCAGGGAAACTTGATAATATGGTAATACCTACAATGACAATTTAGACCCATGAAGGTCCTGGGTCGAGAATGTGAAGGACTCATTCTATGTCAAATCCTGTCAAATGCCTGTGGATAAACATGGCGCCCAGCATTTGTCCCATTTCAGACAGGAGCAAACTGAGGTTAAAAATCTGAAAAGTTCTTTCAACTGGCCATTGACCTGGATGAACATTAAATGTCACTTTATTTTATTTTTTGAGAGAAAATCTTTTGCGTACCACAGACAACATTTATATTGAAAAGTTAACCTTCAAAGGCCTAGGTTTTTATGTTTCCTGACATTTGTTTTATATGATTGCTAATTTATCAGCCTTTCAGCATTTCTCCTGGATTGGTACAGCACTTCCCTGTCAATAACTTAGGGCCTGCAATTAACAACAGACAATGGTTTTTCTATGCCGCTGTAATGACCACTCTTTCAAGTTCTACTTCCAGCTGTTCAAACTCATTTCCTTCCATGGATGATTCTCTGTGATTTCTGAAACATTGCAATCAATATTTTATCCTTGGCTGCTTAATAAATACAACCAAACCCACAGCCTTTAGCATTTCAGAGAAACCATTCTCTATGATTTCTCAGCAACAGTGAATTTATCTACCAGAGGAACAGCCTTGAGGGACTCCATTTATTTAAGAATATAATGGATTTCTTTTCTATAAACCTCTAAAGCAAAATCGGAGACTTTCCTCAGGGCTATTTCATGATTTTTTTCTTTTCTTTTCTTTTCTTTTCTTTTCTTTTCTTTTCTTTTCTTTTCTTTTCTTTTCTTTTCTTTCCTTTCCTTTCCTTTCCTTTCCTTTCCTTTTCTTTTCTTTCTTTTCTTTTCCTTTCCTTTCCTTTCCTTTCCTTTCCTTTCCTTTCCTTTCCTTTCTTTTCTTTTTATCCTTACCTGACTTGAAGCTCTATGATTGTCATCCCCAGAGTCTTAGGACAAGAGCAAATAACTTCTCATGTGACAATTGAAAGGCCCTGACTTAGTCTGATCTGGCAGGTTGCAGGTATAGGAAACAGTGTAGGGTCATCTGCAGTCGCATTTCATGCCAAATGCCAGGATGACAAGTAGGGAGGATGTTCTGGACATTTCTCATATTTTAAAACTTTCAGTCCATTGTAAGACACGTCTTGTCAAGCTTCCCACTTGCGGTGAGTTCTAGTCACTGAGAAAGCAGTGCTTCCTTCTGAAACATTTGTCTCTACATTGCCACCTAAAAATGAAATATGGCCCCTTGCAAAAACAAATCTTAAACCAAAGCAAAGCACATCTCTACCTTGGACAATCACTCCGAACTCCTAGTGTGTAGCCCAGAGAGAGAAAACAGCAAGAACAACTCCTGTCTGCATCCAAGTCACTCTCTTGTCACGGTGGGAGGGACGCTTAGCTGTCTCGTGCAAAGACTGTTCCTCCAGAGGAGAGTTCCAGTCCCTGTTTTGGTTTTGTTTTATTTTTACAGTTAGACAGTTGTTGGTCATTAAGTTCCTCAATCCGTCGGGTCTGTATGCAGGCTGATTCTGCCCTCTTTTCTGGGTATATTTATTCAGGTAGCCTATAAAAGTGTCTAATTTTTTGTGTGATAGGAGTAAGACTATATTTGAAAATCCTCCCCTGGATTCAAGAAAAGTAAAATGTCCTGGATGATGGTAGATTTAATCATTTGGAACAACTTTCCCTCAGTCTGACACCCAGAGAGTGGCACAAAAAAAATGTGACTCAGAAATAAAGTGTCCCTCTGATAATTTGAAACTCATGTTGAATGTCAGGGCATTTTCTTTTTTCTTTTCTTTTCTTTTTCCTTTTTTTTCCCTCCCTTTTTTTTTAAAAAAAAAAAAAAAGATTTATTTATTTATTTTATGTGAGTACATTGTGCTATCTTCAGACACACCAGAAGAGGGCATCAGATCCCATTACAGATGGTTGTGAGCCATTTTGGACAGAGGTTACTGTTGTTGATCCTGCAGCGTTAAAGGGAAGCTCATGCATGGAGAGGAAGCGCTTGCGCGGGAACTCCAGCTGGCTGCCTCCACGGATCGTCCCAGTCAACTTCTGCTGGATATGTGGGACCTGGTCTAGTGTAACTTTTGCTTGTTTTCTCAATCAGACCACTCCGGTCGTCTGTGCTGGGAGCTGGGAGTGCTTGATTACCGGTATGTTGCTATCACCCTACCATTTCTATCTGCTCTCTGACTTTTGCTTGTTATATATGTGATAAACTCACTTATTTGAAACCGAATATATGACAACTGCAGATGGTTCTGACCCCACAGAACACCTGGCTTAGATAACAGATACCCGTAGTTGGCTGATAAAGGTGAATGCCAATCTCCTAGGAAGAAATGACTTCCCAAATTATTTGTAGGAAAGCTTTTCTGAGTGCATTTGTAGGTTCACAAGTAACCAGACACACAGGGCAACAAGACAGGGTTGAGCAAAGACAGAAGTACAGAAGACAGATGAACCCCATGCAGATGATAGAAAGGCAGAGTGTCGTTCAAGTCATTGTACTTAGGAAACTAAATATATTGACAGGAAATTGGAAAAAGGATACCGCGTATTTTTCGAAAGAACACGTTGGAAACAAGGAACTGAAAACAATAATAATTAAACTGAGTAGGTCAAGAGATTGTTTTGATGAACAAATTTGGTGTGAATAATAGAATCATCGAACGGAAAGGTGGGACTTTCTAAAGGGCTAGGGTTCTGCAAGGATGGGGCGGGCTCGTGGGAAGTCTGGGTTGGCCCTGCTGAGATGGAACCCGACCACTGACAGAACCATTTTATTCGTGGAGCATAGTTCAGGAACTGTGGTGGGAAAGTTGTTAACTTAGGCCTAAGTACCTGATGGCATGGAAATGGACTTGTGACACATCTAGAGACACTTTAGAAGGGTGAGAGGACCAGGCTATGGGTAGGGCTTCCGTGGAATATGTCTGAAACTGTGCCATGGTGCAGGCACACTGATGACTTAAAGCTATCACTGCAATTTTTGGCCGTAGGATTCCATTGCCTTGGCCATGAGTAATTGTGTGTGTGTGTGTGTGTGTGTGTGTGTGTGTGTGTGTGTGAGAGAGAGAGAGAGAGAGAGAGAGAGAGAGAGAGAGAGAGAGAGAAATGCAAAGCCCATTCATTCAGCTATTGAAGAAAGACATTGTAATTTGGGGATCCTCTGTCTCCATCTCTGAGGTTTATAGACAGGCCTCCACATCTGCCTTGCCCTTATGGGCACCAGGGAGCTGGACCCTTAGTCTCTGCTTGTGGTAGCAAGCTCCTGATGCAATGAGCTGCCTCCTTAGTCTTTTGGCCAGGAGTTTACCAGGGCCTTAGATAGTGGAAGGCAGTCTCATTGCCAAGTACGTTTGCACGTCTACAAGGCTCTCCTAAGTGTCTCCTTGTTAGAACAGTGTCAAGCATATCCACAGGCAGAAGCCATCCTGCCAGAACATGTGCAAGCGGGGAGCTATGCTGGATGGCTTTCAGTGTCTAGCTTCTAGAATCCAAAAAAGAACACTCCAAAGGAATGGGGGTGGAGAGGCGCTGTGGGCCAGACCCGCGGTTGCTTCTCTCTGCTTGGCAGCAAGCATCCTCTCTCTTTTGGAAATGGAACCTGTTCTGTAAGAGAACATTTCAGCCAGTGATAGACACAGACTCCGACATGCCAGTTGCACTAGGAAGTCCGACTAGACCCTGTAGTTGGGCTATGGATGTGTTCTCCATCTGTGTGGGTGCACTGAGCCTCCTCTAAGCTCTTTTGCCAAAACTATGGGGAACATTCTTACTGAAAACCCTGATCATGCAAGACCTGGCTGCACAGGGCTGCTGGTGTTTGCCACTGTGAAGACAGGGGAACAGAGATTCCAGAAGGTTTGGGGGCAGGGTGTTGAAATTGGAATGGGGAAGAGATACAGGGTTCTATGTGAATCCCTGGATCAGAGTGTGTCCTCACTTATACAATATTCCCCTTTCCTTAGTTTGAATTGAGTTTTTGTAATAGCGAGCACTGACACATAATTATGTAAATTAATATATTATGGTATAGTCCTTCCTGTCCTTACAGTTATAAAATATTACTTTCTGCAAATAACATAGAGGTTTGGACATCTTATTTCCCATGGAAGTTCACATTTTATTGGTGAACGTTTGTGGCGGGGACTCTGGGAGGCACGCTTGAGCCTTGCATTAGTTCGTCTTAATTGTTTCTGTGACTAAATACCTGACTGAACTTAAAAGAAAAATTGTCCATTTTGACTGAAGGCTTTAGAGTCTGTGTTCACTTTACTCTGTTGTGAATTAGAGAAGCGTGGTGGCGGGAGCCTGTGGAGGGGAGGTTGCTCACCTCGTGGCACACAGGAAGCAGAGAGAGGAATTCAGGAAGATGCCCAGGAAAGGTACAGCCTGAAGGAACCCATTAGCCTGCGCTGTCCTGTCCGTGTAAGCCTGCTTTCTCCTCCCTGATGCTATCCCATCGTAAATCCTCAGGAGATCAAGGAATGCATGGGGCCAGAGTCCTTAGGAGCTAATCCACTCTCAAGACACCTAGAGGGGTGCTTCAGTAACCTATTCATTTCTCAGCCAACCAAACTGACAATCAAGATTAACCGTCAAAGGCTTACACCAGACCTCTTTGTGTGGGGGTCTGGGGATTTCAGCTGCTAGGGGCTGAACAGTGAGTATTAGGAACGTGAGGTCCTGTCATTTCAATTAGAATAGCCAGATCAGAAGTCGATCCTAGATTATACCTTGTACTCCTCTTAGTACTCCTTTCAACAGTCATATCCATCAGTACAAGGGCTTGTTTGTTCATCCATTAATTAATGTTCATTTATTCATTCTTCAGCATTTGGAATCTTGCTTCTCTCAAGGAGTGTACACCCCGTCCGTATAAACCAATGAGTAGCTAAGGACTGTATTGTTTACAAACTTACAGAGGCTCTATGTTGCCTGGGGAAAGGGGCAAAATTTGTGTGCCTAGTCCAAACTTACACTGGTTTTGAAGTCTTGGCTTTGATACTTTCTGTCAGTCCATGGGGCAGGCATATTATCATGTTTTCCTGTCTTCCAGGGAGCCTTGTCCCCCGCCCCCATCCCTGCTGTGTCCCCAGTGCTGCTGCTCAGATGCCTCTTTTGGTGAAAGCGCACTTCCTGCTTTGGAGGTTTGGATCTCACTGAACTTACTGCCCGAGCTGACCTTTAGGTGAGGACCAGTTTCTCCTTTGAGCGCTCATTGCGTGTTTTTCACATCACTCTTACTAGATTCATAACATCACAATGGAGTTGTTTCTTATGTGTTTTTCCTCTATTGCATTGTGAGCTATTAAAAGGTCAGTGTAGCACCCCATTCACCCTTTAATCCTCAATGCTGACATCAAATAGCTATGATCAGATCCTGTATTCTATATTGTAGCTGCAACAATCTCTATTTGTCACACTCAGAGTTTTATGGGTGTACCTGTGAATTCAGGTTACTTTGTCTTCTTCACTAAATAGGAAGCCCAGAAGGGCTTGGGGCACAGATAATTTTGTATGCTGACATATCCTGATTGCCTGACACAACACGGACTGAATATACTTATGGAGTGGATCACTCTAAGCTTCTCTGAGTGAATGGATGAACTGTGTGGATTATAGAAGATGATACCCTAGTTAAAGAGTTTAAAAAGATGAGTCTTACTGGGCAAGGTGGTGCACACCTCACTCTCAGAACTCCTGAGGCAGAGAAACAGGAGCCTTGCTACAAGTTTAAGGTCAGCAAGGGCTGTACAGAGGGTTCTTGTCTCAAAACAAAAGGAAGGAAAAAAGAAGGAGGAGGAGGAAAAAGGAAGGAAGGAAGGAAGGAAGGAAGAAACAAACAAACAAACAAACAAACAAGAAAGAAGCAAAGAAAGAAACAAAGAAACAAAGGTAGATGCTTAGATAGAGAAGATACTTCTCAGTCCTGGTGGGAAACTCAAGTACTGTGTGTGAACTGTGGAACTGTAGGCACTGTAGAACCTGTGTGAGGGTAACTTAACAATGTTTAAATTTCTACCTTTCAGAAAAGTTGAGAAAACAGTTCAATGAACATTTCCCCCATTTGATAATAAGTTATAAACACAGTGTACAATTATTTATCGATGTTAGACTATATATTATCTAAACATGGACAATCTCTTATATAACATAATACATCTGTGTTAGTTACTTTTCTATTGCTGTGATCAAGGTCACTTATACAAGAAAAGGTTTATTTCCTGTTGACAGTTCCAGAAAGTTAGGAGTCCATCACAGTGGGAAACCATGGTAGCAGTTAGGCATGATGACAGAAACAGATGACATCTTAAACCTTACATCTCAACCTCAAACATGAAGTAGAGAGAGAGCTGGGGACGGAGCAAGGCTTTGAAACCTCAAAAGCCTGTCCCGACTGGCACCCTTCCTTCAGCAAGTCCACATCTCCTGAACTCTTCAAACACTGCCACCAACTGGGGACCAGCTATTTGAAAGTCCAAGACTATAGGAGACATCTTCTTCAGACCAGCACATTCTCCTCCCTGCCACCCCCCCATAGGTTCATGGCCATATCATAATGCAAAATGCATGTAGTCTTACTTCAAAAGTCCCTGCAGAAGTCCTTCAGTTTCAAAATCCAAAGGTTTTTTATTAGATATTTTCATTTATATTTCAAATGTTATCCTCTTTCCTGATTTCCCCTCTAAGACACCCTATCCCACCCCCCTTTCCCCATGCTCACCAACCCACCCACTCCTGCTTCCCTGTCCTGGTATTCCCCTATACTGGGGCATCGAGCCTTCTCAGGGCCAAAGGCCTCTCCTCCATTTGATGTCCGATAAGGCCATCCTCTGCTATACATGCAGCTGGAGCCACGGGTCCCTCCATGTGTAGCCTTTGGTTGGTAGTTTAGTCCCTGGGAGCTCTGGGGGTACTGGTTGGTTCATATTGTTGTTCCTCCTACGGGGCTGAAAGCTCCTTCAGCTCCTTGGGTCCTTTCTCTAGCTCCTCCATTGGGGACCTTGTGCTCAGTCCAATGGTTGGCTGAGAGCATCCACCTCTGTATTTGTCAGGTACTGGCAGAGCCTCTCAGTAGATAGTATATAAGGCTCCTGTCAGCAAGCGCTTGTTGGCATCCACATTGGTAACAGTATATGGGGTAGATCCCCAGGTGGGGAAGTCTCTGGATGGCCTTTCCTTCAGTCTTTGCCCCATACTTTGTCTCTGTATCACTTTCCATGGGTATTTTGATCCCCCTTCTAAGATACCAGTGTATCCATACTTTGGTCTCCCTTCTTCTTGAGCTTCATTTGGTCTGTGAATTGTATCTAGGATATTCCCAGGTTCTGGGCTAATATACATTTATTAGTGAGTGCATACTGTGTGTGTGTTCTTTTGTGATTGGGTTACTTCACTCAGGATGATAGTTTCTAGTTCCATCCATTTGCCTAAGAATTCCATGAATTTATTGTTTTTAATAGCTGAGTAGTATTCCATTGTGTAAATATACCACATTTTCGGTATCCATTCCTCTGTTGAGGGACATCTGGGTTCTTTCCAGCTTCTGGCTATTATAAATAGGGCTGCTATGAACATAGTGGAACATGTATCCTTATTACATGTTGGAGCATCTTCTGGGTATATTCCCAGGAATGGTATAGCTGGGTCCTCCTGTAATACTATGTCCAATTTTCTGAGGAACTGCCAAACTAATTTCCAGAGTGGTTGTACCAGCTTGCAATCTCACCAGCAGTGGAGGAGTGTTCCTCTTTCTCCACATCCTTGCCAGCACCTGCTGTCACCTGGGGTTTTGATCTTAGCCATTCTGACTGGTGTGAGGTGGAATCTCAAGGTTGTTGAGGGACATGGTGCTGGTTCAACTGGTGGTTAACATGCAGAAGAATGCAAATATATCCATTCTTATCTCCTTGTACAAAGCTCAAGTCCAAGTGGATCAAGGACCTCCACATAAAACCAGATACTAATAAAAACTGAAACCAATAGAAGACAAAGTGGGGAAGAGCCTCGAGCATATGGGCACAGTGGAAAATTTTCTGAACAGAACATTAATAGCTTATGCTCTAAGATCAAAAGTTGACAAATAGAACCTCATAAAATTACAAAGTTTCTGTAAGGCAAAGGACACTGTCAATAGGACAAAATGGCAACCAACAAAATGGGAAAAGATCTTTACCAACCCTACATCTGACAGAGGGCTAATATCTAATATATACAAATAACTCAAAACCCAAAGATTTTATCTCAGACCCAAGGCAATCTCTTAATTGTAACCCTCTGTAAAATCAAATCAAAACAAAACAAAACAGAACAAAAGTGAATGACATTCAACATTCATAGGCACAAAATATACATTAACATTCCAAAATGGAGGAATCAGGGCACAGTGAGGAAATACTGGACCAAAGCAAGACTGAAACTCACTAGAGAAAAACCCCAAGTCCTGTAGTTCCATGCTGTTGTCAAAGGGTTAGCTGGCTCCACCGCTCCTCTGACTGCTCCCTGCCTCGCTCTCTTCAACTGCTTCCACCCTCTGTGTGCAGCTCTCTTTTGGCAGGCACCCCGTGGCTCTGGAATCTTCAGTATCTTGAGGTTACCAGTTCAATGCAGGCTTCACTTCCACAGGTTCCTCCATACACCTCCATACAGGAACTCCCCTGTCTCCTGCCTGGTCTCAGTGGCTCTCTGTAACCACAGATGAGGATTGCACGACCTCTTTATTCTTGTGCCCTTCAAGACTTTAAAGCCAGAATCAGGTGATGGTACTGACAAGTTTAGCTACCAGCTGGGATGGACCTTAACCCTCATGAATCACTGTTTTATTAGGTTCTTATATCTCACCCATTCAACCCTCCAATACTAGTGGTAGGAGAGAAACAAGGTTAGAAGGGAAGAGGGCATAGGCCCCTAGAGGCTACTTCCTGCTGTTCAGGGCCAGAGAATTTCTTCAGGCCAGTCCAAATGGTCCAGCTGTCAGGATATCTCCAACTTCTTCTTGTCAAACCCCAGCAACAGCAGCAACCAGAAGCAGCAGCTACACTAGGCCCTCCTGGGCTCTTGTATTTATACCCTCTCCAGAGTCCCCAGAGTTAAACTATCTGTAGCTGAAAATATCACCCCCACCCCCGCCTGACCTGAGCATGAGATCATCATAGTTATTGGCTGTGGGCAAACTGAAGCAGTCCCATTCACACTTGGGATTAAGACACAAACATATTCATATAACATAGCTGGGTTTTTAAAGAAACCAAAACACTCGCAACAGCTTTTGTTTGCTGTTACTTTCTAGAAGACACTTCCTAGGCCTTTTCCTTTCACAAGTTGGAAGTTCAGCTGGGTGGGGTGTTGACCTGAAGGGATTCTTATCCTAATACATACCAGGTCTCTCGTTAATCTCTTTATTATCTCTTTCAACGTAAGCCTTGGCTACAATATTACAACATTAAGTTTCCTGATGTTCTCTCTCGTTCTCTCTCTCTCTCTCTCTCTCTCTCTCTCTCTTTCTCTCTCTCCCATACTGTACAGTTTGTAGTTTTTCTATCTCACTTCCTCATTTTGTTTGTAGACCTGCATAAACTGATTACTAATAACCATGTGACCAAGTCTATTTTAGACTGTCTTAAAATCTCTTCCACCAGAGGAATTAGTTGATAACTTTTCACTTCAGCCTTCCACGTTAGTTCTTAGGATGCACTGCTACCATCTGATCTGGGTCCCTGAAGTCCCTACTGCTCCCATCACTGTCTCCCTAGTTCCAACTAGGGTGGCCCACTGAGCTCTGCTTACAACGTTCAAGTGCTTTTCTACTCCAAAGTGCCAAAGACTTCCACATTCCCCCGTAAGACAGCGTGGTCAGGTCTCTCACAGGAATAACCTATTCCTTGGTAGTAGCTTCTGTATTAATTAATTTTCTATTGCTGTAATAAAACACCATGACGAAGATAGCTTACAGAAGAAGGGGTTTATTTGGCTCATGGTTCTAAACCTTCCTAGCACTGCAAGCCTTTAATACAGCTCCTCATGTTGTGGTGACACCAACCACAAAATTGTTTCATTGCTACTTCATAACTGTAATTTTGCTACTGTTATGAATTGTCATGTAAATATATGCATCCTGATATGCAGGATATCTGATATACGACTTCTGTGAAAGGGTTGTGCAACCCCTAAAGGAGTCACAATCCCACAGGTTGAGAGTCACTGTTCTAGAGAGGTTAAGAGTCCATCATGGTGGCAGGAATAGCCGAGAGCTGAAATGCTGAAGAGCAGGAAGCAGAGAGAGCTAATAGGGAAGGAACAGTGGAAGGATCTGAAACCTTAAATCCCAACATAATTCCTTCGTTAAGGCCACACCTCCTACACTGCTTAAACAGTGCCAGTAACCAAGGACCAAATTCTTAAAAGGCAAGGACTGTTGAGGGCACTTCACACAAATGACCACCACAATTAACTATTCACACCAGGGAGCTGGGATTAATAAGTTGCTCTAGTTTAAGCTGCAGGCCTCCGTCGAGTGTCATCAATTGCTCCAATCAATGACCTTGACACAGAGGGATCTAGTTGCGAAGTCCATTTGATTGTCATGCCTCCTTAGTGTCTTTCATTGTGGAAAAAAAATTGGTCTTTCCTTGGCTTTTATGGCTTAGAGACACTTTAAGATATTACAGTCCATTTATTTTTCATTATTGTACTCATTTGTTGTTGGTCTGATGTTTCCTCTTGATTGGATTCGGCTTAGCACGGTTGGCAGAGCTAATGCTGAGAGCAGGGCTGGCTCTTCTCATCGCTTCTGATTGCTGACGAGCTACCTTCATCATGAGTGGAGTCAGTGTCCTCTAGGTGGCCGCACTGTATACCTACTCCTTTCTTCCCTCTGTCGTCAAGAGGTGCTTGGGAAGCTGCTTCGAGGCTATGCACATACCCGATGCTCACTGGACTTTCAATAAATAAGAGGTTTTATCCGACAGATATTTGTTTGTTACCTATAACTCGGATTGTAGAAATGTTATGTGGTTTTATAGTTGTACTTGCTTTTGGAGACAAACCTAATCACTAATCTAAATAAGTGCAATGAATGAAATAATGGTTTTATTAGAGCTTAGATAGAGGACAGTTGAGTATTTCTTACAAGAACAAATAGGAAAGACTCTTAGAGAGAGAGAGAGACCATTGGGACTAAGTGGGAGTGTAGGGGATTTCCAGACACCAGAATAAATAAAGGCAGAAGGTGATGGAGCCCAGGCTATGAGAGCAAGATGATGGGCTTGTGATATATGTACATTTAAGTCGTCCAGCTCCACATATTAGAGGGGGAGGTGTGGGAGAGTGGGCAGCTAATTGGAAGGTCTCGTGTAGGCAAGGCTGGCCTGGAGCTTGCTAGTTAGCTAAGGATAGCTTTGAACTTTTTTTTTTTTTTTCCGAGACAGGGTTTCTCCATTCTGGAACTCACCCTGTAGACCTGGCTGGCCTGGAACTCACTCTGTAGACCAGGCTGGCCTCAAACTCAGAAATCCACCTGCCTCTGCCTCCCAAGTGCTGGGATTAAAGGTATGCGCCACCATCGCCACCGGCAGCCTTGAACTTCTCTGATTTTCCTTCTACCTTCCTAGAGCAGGATTACAGATGTGTGCTACCACTCCTGCTATAGGTAGTGCTGGGTATTGAACCCAGGACATCCAATTCAGGGCCAAATGCATGCAAGAAAAGCTACATCTCTAGATTCCAAAGGGGATTTAAAATTTAAATTTATTATTCTTGTGTGTGTATGTGCACAGGCACATCCATGGCACATGTACATGTGGAAGTCAGAAGACAGCTTTCATATAATCAGTGGTGTGTGTGTGTGTGTGTGTGTGTGTGTGTGTGTGTGTGTGTATGGATATATCCATTGAAGCTGGGTAATCCACAATCGCTGTTCCCTGCATTTCATCCAGATATAGTTTTCCATAATGGCCTCCTTTTGCTTCTTTGATATGGGGTGAGAGCTATATTTACCATTGTGTATAAGGTGGGTATTTAGAATACAGTTAGAACTCATATTCCTTTAGAAGAATGGAAGTAGCAGGTTCTCATCGAGGGCCCATGATTCACCAGCTGTGGGCAATTGTGTTTATAATACTAAGAATGTATCCCTTTCTATTGAGTGGTCCAGCCGTTTGCTACCTCCTAAGATGTAGGCACCACTATTGGATATTCTGCCATTCTAGTTATCACTGTGGTTTATAGCATCCCAGACAGGTAGGACAGTTGATTGCTTTTTCCTTTATATAGCTGCTTATATAGCTCCTTTGAGTATTGTGCGAGCCAATCCTCAGGGAGGAGGCTTCCATGTCAGATCAATTCCTCCAAGTCCTGGGTCCTAAGTGCATCATGTCTTCAGCCATAGGGTCTTACTTTTAAGTTTAAGAGGCAACCAAGGGTGGCAGTAATTTTGTACAATGGACAGTGGTGCCCATATTGTTCTTGGAAATCTCTTGGCATCCCAGACAAACAACTTGGAGGAAGGTTTTCCATGCCTTGTATTTGGAAATTTAACGATAGTCTATGGCACTTGGGGTGAGCATGATTACCCCTAAATGTAGCGTAATTTCACATACACACACACACACACACACACACACACACACACACGTTCACACATGTGTAAGCACCTATATATTACATATTTTAAATAAACATAAAATAATGTTTCCCTATTGCTTTATTAAACAGCTTTAGTGTTATTTATCCCTTTGACATTTATCTCTCAATATAAGGCTCTTCCTCTCCCTCAGTTAAAGCTTCCCTCCACTTCCCACATTTCTCCTTTTATAGTTCCTGCATCCTATTATCCCATCTCTAAAGCTCATTGTCCCTCATCTTTTATGGTCCCTTTTTATTTTCTTGATGTACTGGCTAGTTTGATGTTACCTTGTCACTCACAATTGATAAAATGCTCTCACCAGATTGGCCTCTGGGAAAGGCTGAACCAGCTTTGTGGACCAATCCAGTAAGCAGTTCTTGCCTTTGGGTTCCTGACTTGAGTTCCTGCTCTGGCTTTCCTGGATGATGGACTACAAGGTATGAGTTGAAATAAACCCTATTCTCAAGTTGCTTTTGATCATGGTATTTTATCACTATAATAGAAGCTATAACTATGACACTGGCTTCTGCCATTATTCCAGGTTCTACATTCACTTCCTAAGATTTAGAGCGAGGATCCACCAATAAGAGGGAACTTGCATGTTCATCTTACTTGGCTGCCCAGTATACTATTTTCTAGTTCTATCCATTTGCCTGAAAGATCTCATGATTTCATTTTTCTGTACAGCTGAATAGCGTTTCTGTGCCACATTTTCATTGTACATTCATTGGTTAAAGAACATCTAGGTTGTTTCTCTTTCCAGGCTATTGTGAACATAGCAGCAATGAACAGGGCTCAGCACTCACACGTCCATCTGTGGAGTATGAAGTACAGCCAGACCTTCAGGTACATTCCCAGGAGTGAGATTTCTGGGTCCTATGAGATGTTTGGTTTTAGCTTTATGAGAATTCTCTATCCTGATTTGCACAGTGTCTGCACCAATTTATAATCCCGCCAGTAGGGAATGACAATTTCCCTTTTCCCACATCCTCACCCACATCTGTTCCAAGTTGTTCTCTTGATCTTAGCCATTCTGATTGGTATAAGGTGAAATCTCAAAATAGTTTTAATTTACATTTCTCTAATTGTTAAAGATGTTTAACACTTTTAAAGATGTCCTGTTCACAACGAACCCCCCAAAAAACCCAGGAAAAAATATCTAGCTAAGGAGTTAAAAGAGTGCTTCAGCAAAAACTTGAACTCTGAAGGATGAAGGAAGATACTGGAAGATGGAGACATCTCCCTTGCTCGTAGATTAGCAGAATTAATATTGTGAGAATGATTGTCCTACCAGAAGTGATTTACAGATTCAAGACAATTCAAATCGAAATTCCCATGTCGTTCTTCACAGAAATAAAAGTAAAAATCCTAAAATTCATATGGAACCATAAAGACCCCAAATAGCAGAATGTATACAAAGAACTCAAGAGGTTAGACCCCAGAAAACCAAATAACCCTATCCAAAAATGGGGTACAGAGCTAAACAGAGTCTTTTCACCTGAAGAAATTCGGATGGCTGAGAAACACCTTAAAAAATGTTCAACATCACTAGTCATTAGGGAAATGCAAATTAAAACAACCCTGAGATTTCACCTCACACCAGTCAGAATGGCTAAGATTAAAAACTCAGAAGACATCAGGTGTTGGCGAGGATGTGGAGAAAGAGGAACACTCCTCCACTGCTGGTGGGAATGCAAGCTGGTACAACCACTCTGGAAATCAGTATGGCGGTTCCTAAGAAAACTGGGCGTGATACTTCCGGAGGACCCAGCCATACCACTCCTGGGAATATACCCAGAAGATTCACCAGCATGCAATAAGGATACATGCTCCACTATGTTCATAGCAGCTTTATATATAATAGCCAGAAGCTGGAAAGAACCCAGATGTCCCTCAACAGAGGAATGGATACAAAAAATGTGGTATATATACACAATGGAGTACTATACAGCCATTAGAAACAATGAATTCATGAAATTCTTAGAGAAATGGATGGAGCTGGAGAATGTCATACTAAGTGAGGTGACCCAGTCTCAAAAGAATACCCATGGTATACAGTCACTAATAAGTGGATATTAGCCTAGAAGCTTGGAACACCAAAGACACAAATCACATATCAAGTGATGTCTCACAAGAAGAAAGGAGTGGACACTGGTGCTAGAATGTACCAAAACATCATTGTGGGAGAGTACAAGAACAGTAAAGTGGGAGGGGTGGATGCGGGAGCAGGGGGAGGGAAAAGGACATGTGGGACCTTTGGGGGTGGGGAACCAGAAAAAGGGAAATGAATTGTAAATATAGAATATATACAATAAAAAAAATCAAAAAAAAAAAAAAAAAAAGAAGTCATCCTGAACAAAAGAAACATTGTGTGGGGGGGAATTATCATTCCAGAGACAAGCCTACATTACAAAGCCATGGCAACCAGAAATGATGGTACTGGCATGATAATAGACATGTAATCCAGTATAAAAATAGGGAAGACCCAAACATGGATGCATGTAATTGTAATTATAGATAACTACTATTTGATAAAGAGGCAAAAAACCAACCCCAAAACAACAAAACAAAACAACGGCAACAAAAAACCAAACACAGAAACCAACCAAACAAAAACAAACAGCAATCCAAAAAACACAGAAGAAAAGACAGAATCTTCAACGAATTGTACTAAGAAAACTGAATATCCATTGTGGAAGAATGAAATTAGACCTGTCTACTCACTGACCTCAAATGCATCAAAGAGCTCAATGTAAAGCCTGGCTTGCTAAACTGCTAGGAGAAAACATAGGCGGTGCCATCATGAGATGAGCACGGCAAAGGACTTTCTGAACGAGACTCCATGTGTCCAGGAGTTAAGGACAACAGTTGACAGAAAGGACCTCATAAAGCCAAAAAGTTTGTTTGTTTGTTTGTTGTTTTTTTGAGACAGGGTTTCTTTGTATAGCCCTGGCTATTCTGGAATTCACTCTGTAGACCAGGCTGGCCTCGAACTCAGAAATCTGCCTGCCTCTGCCTCCCAAGTGCTGGGATTAAAGGCATGCGCCACCACTGCCTGGCAACCAAAAAGATTTTGTACAGCAAGAAAACAAGTGAGTGAAGGGGAAGGCCCAGAATGGGCAAGAATCTCCGCAGCTTAATATCCAGGATATACGAAGGACTCAGAAATCAGAGTCAAGAGAACAAATGACCCACTTGAAAAGGAGCTACCGGTCTGAACAGAAAGCTTTTGAAAGAAGCAACTAAAATGCCCAGGAAATACCTTTTACAAGTGTTCAGCATCAAGTGGGGGATAGTTTCCTACAAGGAATCTGCTTGATTGTCCCCTGGTGCAGTTTCAGCCTTAGACATGAACATGAGGATCCTTTCTCTAGGTCCTGGACTATAAGAGTAGGCCACCATTGTGGGTCACATGACAGTAGGCCAGCATTAGTGGGTCACATGACAGTAGACCAGCATTAGTGGGTTCACATGACAGTAGGCCAGCATTAGTGGGTCATGTGTTAGTGGGCCATATGGCAGTAGGCTGACATTAGTGGGTCATGTGGCAGTGGCAATGTCCATCTCTGGCATAAGGAGGGTTGCAACCTTAACATACTTTACCATGATCAGCACCTTTTAGGCCCAGGAAGCAGTCTGCCACATCTTAGCTCAGTGTTGTAGGCCTTGAGGACTGTATGCTGCTGTCACAGGGCACAGTGCCCATTCTTTCTTTGCATCCCATGATGCATGAGTTCTTCTTCAAGGTCAATTCTGAGTTAGCCCTAGATTTGCTGTCAGGCAAGGCAGCCAAAAGAACCTGTCTGAAATTTGCACCTGACTCTGAAGTGTGTCACATTAGGTATAGATGTAACAGGACTGAAGTTAGGGTACAGTCACTGTAGAATTTCAGGAGATCATTAGAATTGTAAGTAGCTTTATTTTCATATATGTAGATGATAGGATTCACTGAACATTGAAAAATTAAATAGAATATTATTTTATATAAATAGTTTTGATTTGTTTGTCCTTAATTTTAGTGGGCAGTTTAATGTACCACAGAAGAAAAACAAAACTTGAAGGCAACACTTTAATATTAAATGATTTAATAGCTAATAATATATAAAAATAATAAAGCACTAAATAACAATTAAGAATTTAATGAAAAATTTAATGTATTGCCTCATTACATTTACTCTAATGTAAATTTCAAATAAAAATGGTGTCAACTTAATTATGTATTATATAATAACAGTTGACAATTTAACTCTTGTCAATTTAATATAGCTTAAATATTAGATTGTAATTAAATTATTGTTGTTAAGAGTTACAAATTTTATGACACATGATTAATGATTCTGTCGAAAAATAGTGACAAGAATTTAGAAAATTGTTACGTAGAATTTATGAATACACATGACCTGATTACCAGTCCAGATGTAGCTTGTCTATTCATTACTATCCAGGTGTATCTTCTGCCTATAGGTGCTTTGCCTGAGTGTGTAGCTACACTATCTGCATGCTGTACCCAAGGAGGCCAGAAGAGGGTGTCAGATCTCCTGATACAGACATTACAGATAGTTGTGAGCCACCATGTGGGTGCTGAGAATTGAACCTTGGTCCTCTGCAAGTGCAGTTAGTGATTTGAACCACAGAGCCACCTCTCCAGCCCCAGATGATAATCTTGATATGTTTCTGGTTACATGCTATCACTGTGTTTGCACATTATGATGAGTAATCTTGGTTATGAGCTTGCACCGTCCAAGAGATAAACCACTGGGGACACTTGTCAGGGCTTTTCTTTTCTTTTTTTCTTTTTTACTTTTTTTTTCTTTTTAGGAAAAGATTTATTGATATGAAATGCACTTATAAAACCTCCATAGAGGACATGTGATTTTCACCGCTATATAATTAAATGTGTTAGTCAGGCCATTAATCACACCTATTGTCATCCTGTAACCTAAACATCCTGTAAACAATTAGGTGTACTCTAAAACAAACGAGTGATTCTCGGCAATCGCTGGTTTAGTAATTAGTAAGAATGCGCAATCGCGTCTACATTCTGGAGTGCGCGTTCACGCTCAGGCGGAGCAGGAGGAGTCAGCACAGCCACACAGGGATGCTCCCAGAGCGGCTGGCACTGACTCTGCTTCACCGTCCTCGCCACAGGTGGTACTTCCTCTGCTGGAGCAGTGACAGCTTCACGATGGTCTGCAACACGGCTCCAGGACTCTGAATGCAATCCGTGGCTGCACGTGGCCATGTGGAACAACTTGAAGTTTACTTCTAGTAAGCAAGTGCAGCATTGTTCTTGGCCGTTTTGCATATTTAAATAGTATAGCCTAATTATTCATAAACAAATAAAACACACAAATATTCTTAATTCCATCAACCCGTAACACCTCTCATATGGCTTACATAAACGCATGGTGAGTTTCTGGTAAGTGCACGAATTGCCTTAGATAATGCGGCTTAGTAATGAGTGTTTCATATTTCATACCGTGAAATGTGCATTACTGACATTTATTTTATGCAGCAACAAGGAATTCCAAACCCTGAATGCCACAGCCTACTTTAAAACCTCCTCAAAGTTGTGGCTCTGCAGCCGGTTTGGCAGATTAAATACAAAGTAGTCTAGCTCATAAGGGATTCTCTTGATCATGTTATTTGATGTGGGGAGACCCACCCTACATGTTCCGGGTGCCTTCTGGTGGCAGTGGATAAGAAGAGGCTCTGTAGCTGCTTGCCTTTGTGTCCTACTGGAGCCAGCATCTACTCTGTCGAAGTCACTGCCACTGCTGCAGAAATTCTTGGCTGACTTCAGAATCATCGTTTTCAGTCTCCCAGTGTGAACTGAAGACCATTAGCTTTTCGGGAATCCCTCAGGCCTTTAAGGCAGACTGGGACTGCTAAGCCATCCAACCATTTGTACTGAGCAGCTGTGGGCTCCTCAGCCTTTCCAGTGTGACAAAAGCCATTGCTGGGGTGCCCAGGTCATTTGTATAAGCCAATCCCTTTTCAATATATGTTCATTCTAGCAGTTCGGTTCCTCTAGTTGGTCATAACCCTCTGGGAGCTGAATAAGCCTTTCACAGGGGTCACACATCAGATATCCTGCATATTAGATATTTACAGTATGGTTCAAAACAGTGGCACATTTCCAGTTATGAAGTTGCAATGAAATAATTTTACAGTTGGGGGGGAGGTGTCACTACAACGTGAGGAACTGTATTAAAGGGTGCCAGCATTGGGAAAGCTGAGAACCGCTGCTCTAGAGAACCCTGACACTGGATGGCGACTCATCCAAGTAGGGAGAGGGAACACACTTATCAGTTTTCACATCGATATATGGGATTGGGATTTGGGCTCCAGTCAAGCTTTTTTGGCTCCAGGCTGTGCAAATATTTTGGGTGGGCTTTCCCATTCCCCCTTCCTACTCAGCCTCTAACATAAATGCTGAGTTGATGTCTAGGTTTTACTCCCGAGGGTAACAGGGGGATCATTTCCAACTTCTCTGTATAAGATGAGTTGGATTTATACACATAGCCACTGCCACCTACTTTAAGTTCAGCCAGAGTTATGGACTGTGGGACATTTGCACATGTTGTCCGTCTTCTTTTGGCCACAGTCGGAGAACATTGACAGCTATAGCTAGGCTTTAACTATTTGGGAGGTTACGGCACTTCCAGAATGATCCCGTTGTTTTGGAGCTGGCTGGCTTATTGTGTAATAATCTCTCCCATCACTGGAGATTGGTCTGTAGTGCATAGTGTGTTTGTAGCCTCCTCCTCGAGTCCCTGCTGCATTATGATTTCAACAACAGGCACAGCTGCACCCATGTCTTTTTCTAAGGGACTGGCTGGTGTTGTAAATGGCTTATTTGCACCCTCTTCCCTTCCTGTGCTTTGATGGTAAATTCTTTTTCATTATCAAACAAAGCTATGCACGTGCTTATAGCAGAGAATGCAAACATAAGCAAAAGGAAGCAAATAAAAATGCCAGCAATCGCCCCAGGCCGAGATAGCCTCTGATAACAGTGTCTCACACGTTTGTAGTCCCTTGGGGAGCTGTTATAGAAGACCAGTGCCTGTCCTTCTACTCAGACGTTCTGATCCAGGTGGTCTGGGTTGGCCTGCCAGGGAAGTTTCTCAAGGTCTGATGTGCAACTTTAGGAGACATTCAGTCTAGACACCAGGCTATAAAATGTGTGCTTTGTCACGATGAGAATCCCATAATACAGTTTTGTTACCTGATTTCATCATTTAATTGTTTATTATAAGCATCAATTCATAGAAAGACGACAGATCTAAGCCATCTTCTTAATAGTTTCCCAGTGTGAGTTAATTTAATCATTCTCTTGTGGTTTGGGTAAAATGGGATGTTCTCACCTGGGCCAGGGTGTTGGGGGCAGATAAGAACAGAAATGTCCTGGTAGGCATCAGAGAGCTAACAGATGCGGAGAATGCCAGGGCAAGTGTGACTTGTGGTTTTTTTCTCTTTTCTTTTCTTTTCTTTTCTTTTCTTTTCTTTTCTTTTCTTTTCTTTTCTTTTCTTTTCTTTTCTTTCCTTTCCTTTTCTTTTCTTTTCCCTTCTCTTCTCTTCTTCTTCCCTTCCTTCCTTCCTTCCTTCCTTCCTTCCTTCCTTCCTTCCTTCCTTTATCCCTCCCTCCCTCCCTCTCTCTGTCTCTTTCTTTTATTGGAGTGCTTGGCTGGCTATAAAGCTATGGGTTTGAGTAGGTCAGTTTCCAAACACTTGCCTGTCAACCAGCAGCACTGGGAGTTCACTCAATCATTTATTTTATTCACACAGCTGACACACTAAGAGCATCCTATTGGGGACACCAGAGTTAGATTTTGTTTTTCACCCTAAGGAATCCATGCCCTAAAAGAAAGCAGAGGCAGATGACCCAACAGTCTGTGTTTGTTTATATTGTACTTCCCTCTGCCCCAGGCCCTCTTGATAACCTCAGTAAGTGGATTTCCTGGGTTAGTGGCCAGTCTTACCCAAGGAGGCCAGCATCGTGGGAATCATTCCCTTCCGCCAGAGAATGAGATCATGAGAGAAGACTGCCCAGGGTCACAGAGTCAAGCCGTGGCAGAGGTAATGTCACACGTGTGTTTTCCAGGGAGATATGAATGAGGTCTACTCACACCAGATAAGACATCAACCACAACTCTGTCCAAGTCCAGCCAGAGGACCCAATGAGTTTGATGAGCTTACTCACAGAGCATGCACAAGGGCTTATTTACAGGAGTATGGGTAACCCCAAAGCTGCCTCAGCCCCCAAAGTTCCAAACAGCAGGGATAAGTCCCCCACAGCTGCATAGGTGGAGTCCCAGTCTGTCAACTTCCTTTTTACTTTTACTTTTGAATACCTCCCTAGAACACAAGACCACAGGCAGCTTGAGTGGAATAAATACAACTTACAGGAAGGAGTTGCTGAGATCTCATGGGAGGGTCTGATGACCCCTCCTACTTCCTCTTCCTACAGAAGACATGTCAACAGATTCAGTCCTGAGGATCTCTCGCAGCCAAAGTCTCTCTGATCAGGATGGCAATGGATGCTTGTGCTTGCAGCATAACAGCTAGGAGTCAAGCCAAGGTACGCTGGCTGCAGAGACCAGGGCTCTCACTCCCCACTGTTACAGGAGCCCACACAACCACAAACAGAGGTTAAACTACAACAGCCATTATGGAAGTCAGTGTGGAAGCTTCTCAAAAAAAAAAAAAAATTAAAGATAGATACCATATTACCCAGCTGGACCACTCCTGGGAATATATCCAAAGGAAACCATATCCTCCCAAAGAGATCCTTGCACATTTATATTTATTGCCGCATTATTCAAGGAATGCAAGGAAACGGCACCAGCTAGATGCCCACCAGCAGATGGATCGATAAAGAAAATGTGGTACACATACTCAGTGGAATTTTATTTAGGCATAAAGAAAATGAAATATGAAATTATGAAGTTTGCAGGGTCTGGAAATGATCTTAAGCAATGTAGCCCCTACTAAGACAAATTTCACATATTCTCTGTCACATGCTGATCCTAGCCTTTAATGCTGCCTATGTTCATATGTGTATATGTTATAGGTCATGAAACTAGACTGGGTTCCACAGGAGGGAAAAACAGAAGAGTGCGCGCGCTCTATGTGTGAATGAATGTGTGTGTGTATATGTGTGTGTAAGTATGTGTATATGTGTATGTATGAATGAATGTGTGTGTGAGTGTGTATATGTGTGTATATGTGTGTATGTGTATGTGTGTATGTGTGTGAATATGTGTGTATGTGTGTGAGTATGTGTGTATGTGTGTGAGTATATGTATGTGTGAGTTGTGTGTATGTGTGTGTAAGCATGTGTGTATGTGTGTGAGTGTGTATGTGTGTGTGTAAGTGTGTGTATGTGTGAGTGTATGTGTGTGTATGTATTGTATAAGTGTGTGTGTGTGTGTGTGTATGTGTGTGTATGTGTGTAAGCATGTGTGTGAGAGTGTATGTGTGTGAGTGTGTAAGTATGTGTGTATGTGTGAGTGCATGTGTGTGTAAGTATGTGTGTATGTGTGAGTGTGTGTGTGTGTGTGTGTATGTGTGTATGTGTGTGAATATGTGTGTATGTGTGTGAGTATGTGTGTATGTGTGTGAGTATATGTATGTGTGAGTTGTGTGTATGTGTGTGTAAGCATGTGTGTATGTGTGTGAGTGTGTATGTGTGTGTGTAAGTGTGTGTATGTGTGAGTGTATGTGTGTGTATGTATTGTATAAGTATGTATGTATGTGTGAATGAATGTGTGTGTGTATATGTGTGTGTAAGTATGTGTATATGTGTATGTATGAATGAATGTGTGTGTGAGTGTGTATATGTGTGTATATGTGTGTATGTGTATGTGTGAATATGTGTGTGTGTGAGTGTGTGTATTTGTGTAAATATGTGTGTATATGTATGTGAGTGTGAGTGTGTATATGTATGTGAGTGTGTGTTTGTGTATGTGTGTGCATGCGTGTTCATGCCTAGGGACAACAGAGCACAGGTGACATGGGAGGGGGAAAGTAGTGGAAGGCACAGGGAGTGTCAGGGTACTGGGAGAAGAGTCAACAAAAGCAAACTTCGTTTAAAAAATGACATAGTAAAACTTAATACTGGTGTGCTGACTAAAAACAAAACAGATATTTAAGAGAGGCCAGCAGGTGCTGGGTGGAGCTCCTGATGGCAGAGTCAGTTTGAAGGTGGGAAGGGAGTGGAGGGGAACCATTTCAGGAGGGGCTTTGACACACAGAACCGATTTCATTACTATTATTTTTCTTGGGGTGCTGGGATTTAAATCTAGGGTCTTGTGAATGCTAGGCAAGTGATCTCCTACTGAGCTCTATCCCAAGCCCTGCTGAGTTCTTCAAAGGAAACGTTAATAGGGTGTGAGGAACACATGCATGGCGCTTACAGAAGTGCCCTGTGATAGCCAGTGCATGTGGGAAATGTTTCCTCCCTTCTCAACATGTCCTGACACTGCACAGCAGCTGCGGCAGGAGTAGCTGAGAGTCTGGGAACCTTTGAGAGGGATCTGGTCCACTGATGGACAAGTCTCTAGTCAGATGATGCAACCAGCAAGCTGGGAGGATGCAGGACAGTTAGGAGAAAGGCCACATCGTGTAGCACGAGCAAAGTGGTAACAGCACCCTGGGCTCTCCTTCAAAGGACGCTCCTGAGCCAAGGACCATTAGATGAGACTGGGAAGAGATTCTATTTGACAGTTAGATCTGAGGAAGCCACTTTAGGGAATTCTCCCCAGCAGAAATGAATCTAGAACAACTGTCCTCAACAGTTGGTAGTGACCCCTTTGGCAAAGCTCTTTCTCCAAAAATATTTACATTGCAGTTCCCAACAGTAGTGAAATTACAGTTATGGAGTAGTATTGAAACTAATTTTATGGTTGGGTATCACCACAAGATGAGGAAGTGTGTTCGAGGGTCAGAGCTTTAGGAAGATTAAGAACCTATTGTAGAAGGTACCTCAGAAGGAAGGGTTAGCAAGTGCAGAATCTCCGAAGAAGCAGAAATAAGCAGGTGACTCTTGCTGATAGTGGGCAGAAAGTACACATCAGGGTTCAAAAGCCAATTGCCTCCACGGAGGGCTAAACTTTCTCATTTCTAATGGCTACTTTCTTCAACAGGGTGGGTCCCAAACAGGCGTCTGCTATCGTTTTGCTGGATTTGTTCATAAAAGAAGCTGGCTGTAGAAAGAGGAATGATTCTGCAAGGATGTGGTAGGGAAAGTAACAGTAACAAGTATTTTTTCCTCAGTGGATTTAAAGAGTAAGGTCATATTTTCTCATTGTAAAGTCTACACATGGGAAGGCATCAAGGTTGTTTGATCCAGTCTTGTGGATTGTGGTATGCATTGTAGGTTATAACTAGCTAGTCCAAGACCCCAGTGGCCTCACACAGCACATCATAGCTGCTCATTCATGTTAACAATCCAGACAACTGTGGTCCTCAACTACATTAAGGGCCTTGGCTCCTTCTAAGTTCTGGCCTTATGGCTAATGTGGCTTAGCCTGCAGGAGGAGGAAGAGAAGGGGTGTGGAGAACTGATGTGACCTTACAGGTTTGGCCTTGGAGCTATAAACACCACTTTCATCTATAATCCAGTTGTTGGTGTTCAATTTGGGGCTCTGCCTAAACTCAGGAATGCTGTTAGCTGGGGCTTTGGTCTCTTAGGAGGGATCTACAATGGGTTTTGTGAATTCTATTATGACCCATCTCATGAATTCTTCCTACTCTTCTGTACTGTCATCCTCAAAGTCTTTTTTTTCTTCTTATATCAGGATGACTAAAGTGGTAGGATCACATCTAACCACATGGCTCAGAGAAGCAAAGAAACCATATATTTTATGACTATTTCTCATGATTGTGGAAACTTTCCCCCAAAGAACCTACAACACACTTTCTGTCATCAGAGCAAAAGAAGTTCACCATCTTTTCAATCCCCAAGAGAAATGAGGATTGATTGTATCAATTCCCAAGAGAAATGAAATTATTTTCTGATAATTAATCTCAACTTGGAGTTAGCAGTAAGGAAGCAGGTCTTCAAAACACACAGGTGCTAGGCCAGGAGAAACCCTGAGAAACTCCATGATTCTACCAGGATGCAAGAGTCAGTGATGCTGCCAGTGATGACGGGTGGAGCAGGAGCTGGTGGTGATCAGGAAAATCATTTGGCTTCTCTTCCCCCCCCTCTCCCTTTCACTGAGAGAGAGAGAGAGAGAGAGAGAGAGAGAGAGAGAGAGAGAGAGAGAGAGAGAGAGAGAGAGAAGAAAGGAAGAAAGGAAGTTTGGTAAAAGGGAAGAGGTTCTCATGTGACAGCTTTCTTGTCCAATGAACTTGAAAAATGTCCTTTTCATTCTCAGACGTGTTTTCCTCCCTCTTTTTTTTTCTCTCTCTCTCTCTCAAACAAAAGACGGCAAGAAAATAGAGCAGATGTAGGACATAGAACTAGAGAAGCAGCAATGACCACTGAGAGACATTGTGGTTCTGGTTAAACATGCGAATTATAGTCTTGCTTTGCAGAGGGCATCTGAGTGGCCATGGAACTGCTAGGGTTTCTGGGTGGGTCTCTTCCTTAAAGCATCATCCTTCCAGAGATTGCATGGAGGAGGAGGGCAGTGGGGTCACTTCCTGGCTGTGACAGATGCCGCAGGTATTGCTAGATTCTTTGGATTGTTCAACAAAGCTACCCTTTGATAACTGCAAAACACACATTGGCTTCTTCTCTCTGCAAACTAAAATGATAAACAAATGAAGAAATTCAAGGCAAGGCTGCCCAGGAGGGCAAGGGTACCTACCAGAGGTCAGGAAGGCAGATTGGCCAAACAGAGTGGAGTTTAATCCTTAAGAAGACCTTCAGAGGTGTTTCTGCTGTGGAGGTTTCCATGGTGAAGGTCCTAGATGCTCAGCCAGCCGGGAAGGAGCTAATTTATACCCAAATGATTGTCCAGGGGTTTTAATCGGTGATTAGAACATATTCTCCAGCAGGTGTTGTGCCACAGAGGCCAAGAGCAGGACCTTCAGAGTAGAACATTCCAGGGTTTAATGTTCCTAGTCCCCTCCTAGCTGCTTGATCTTGAGCTGAGGACTGCTTTAGCCTCAGTTTCCCCATATGTAACATACGCTAGTGCTATTTTGCAGTGTATGGAGTATAAATGAAAAGGAATTCTTGGGTAGTAGAAAATGCTTAATAAAGTCCATCTGTCTTGTTTTTCCATTATCTTTGTCTCTGACAGCAACTAATGAGCTTTGTGAAGGGCAGAAGGGTAAATGGATGAGAAGAACACACACAGAAATGGGGAAGAGCACAGCTTCACACAACTTGAGTGTGGGTAGAGTCAAAATAGTGGCCTTACGAGGAAGAGCCTTACTTTTGAAATGCTTGATGTCTGTTGCATGTTTAAAGTTATTTTAAACAACTCCAAGAATTTTATTCAAGTAATATTTCTGTGTGGTGTTTAGCTTAAAAGTCTTACTATCCCTTACATCCCACCCACACATCCATTTTATCTATCTATCTATCTATCTATCTATCTATCTATCTATCTATCTATTATTTAACTCCCTCCCTCCTCCCTTATTTCTTGGAGTAGGAACAATAAGGAAATACAGAAAAAGTTCAGGTGAAAGATGGGGGTGGACAGATAGCTTCACAGAGTGCTTCCTATGTGCCTGTGGAAACATCAAGGCCTGAAGTTCAGATCATCAGCATTCACTGTGTTGAATACTGAGACAGGTACACTCAGGGCAACCTGGCTGGTTAGGCTAGCTCAATGGATAAGCTCTGGTTCATCTGGAGACCCTGATTCATTAAGTTATGTGGAGAGTGATCAAAGAAGACACCTGCCATCAACCTTTGGTGCACACACACATGTGCACCCCCTCCACACACACAGACACACACACAAATGTATAAGCACATGAGCACACACAAATACACATATATGCGCATGATTGTGCACACATACATACACACACATGCTTGAGTACACATATATGCACACATACAATATGCATGCATGCAAAATTAAAGATAAAAACTACCATAAAGCCTTCTTTCCCTTTCTTTTTTTTTACTCCTCTGGTTTTGTTTTCATTTTTAAAAGACTTGTACCTTTACAGGGCTGTGGATTCCTACAAAGTACCCACACACACACCCAGACACCGTGACTGATGAGCAGCTGATAAGCTAGTGTGTCTGAGGCACTTATCTGACCTGGTTTAGCACACGATCTGGTAGTTTAGGATAACCGGCATTTCCAAAGTCTTAGGTGAATCTGGGTTTCTAATCTTAGCAAAGAAAGCTGAGACTCTGGTCCAGGTGGCAACAGGGCAACAGCGGAAACTTACCAGTAAACAAAGGAAGGCCTGAGAGGTGGGAGCAAGGAGTGGGGGAGAAACCAGGGACAGTTTGCTGTGGTTTGAGACAGGCTTTCATCTTGTAACCCATTCTTGCCTTGACCTTGTTATCTTCAGCACCCACCTCCCAAGTGCTGGGCTTACTGGCCTGTGTCACTATGTTTGTCTCATGAACATCTTTATAGCCACCCTCCTTTCCCAGACGCCTACCTGCCTAATCTTCAGGCATCTGCTACTGGCCAAAACAGTCATCTCTAAGATAAACGCAGAGGTGGATGCTGGGTCTAGAGGCTGAGAAGGCAGAGTCTCCTGCAGCTCTGTTTGTGGAAGCCTGAGATGCTTGTCTGCAGACACCTGGGTTAGGTCTTTATGTGTGAACTCAGAGGCTGGCTTGCCTGCATCCTTTCTGCCTCAGTGGCATACAGAACATCAAAGTCTGCTGAATCCCTTTCCTAGGTCTTTCCCACTCAAGTGCTGTGTTGCATCTATTCAAGAGAAAAAGACTGGCTCCATTTCTGAGCCAGGACTTAGACTCAAAATATGGTGGTCTGTACCTGATTCAAAGTTAAGTCCTGCCCTTTTCCTTATAAGATGATTTTAAAAAATAAAAACAAGGATTACTGACAACCGATTTTATGAGACACACTGTTCAGAAGTTTCTTGAGCATGCCACTATTTAAAAAAAAAAGTCTGATCCCTCTTATTGTGTTTAGTTTTTGGTTGTGACTGGAGCTCCTAATTACACTCAGCAAACACGGAGCCGTGGAAATGGAACTCAGCAGAAAAGTAATTAAGGGGCTCTGTACTGATTGTTTTTCCCGTTAACCAGTCTATTGGAATCGCTAAGCCAGCTGTGGCAAGTCTATTTAATAACCTTCTTTTCATTTCCTGGTTTCTTACTCAGTTTCTCTTGCAGTCGTCATTCCTGGGCAGCCTGGATTCATTGTTTGCTATTTCCGTCCATATGCTACTTTAAAATAATCACATGTGGGGTTATGTTTAAGTTGGCCCCTTGTAGCTGGTTTCCATAGCCAGCAATTATCAGTTGTGAAAATGATCGGAATAAAGGAGTGGTCTAAAGGACAAGGAGAGGAGCTAACCTAGAAATATCCTCCAACAACTCAAAGTTTACTGAGGTTCCAGAGGTATGTTTTACTTTTAATTAAAAGTAAGCCTTTCCCCCACAAAGGCCCCTTGTGTGATGAGGCACAAGAGGGCAGTGTTACGTTAAATTAAACTTTATGAAGATGTGATTAGTGGTAGAAACCTGAAGGGATTGGATTCATCATAACCTTGAATATGAGACTTCTATCAGTGGTGAGATTGTGAATGACAGAGGAGGGGGCTGAGCCCATATCCAGGGATCACTGGTATTGATCTGTTTCATGACATTGGCAAAGGAACTGTGATCTCTTCTGAACAGGAAATCAGTCCTTTATACCCGACCGAGACCAGGGATTCTGCAGGTTATGACTGCTCTAGAACACATCTAAACCACCCTTGGATTTTAGAAGTCCTACTTACAATTCACTTTCCATCTAAACAAATGGCACTGGATGAATGTAATGCTGAGAACGGACAGTTGAGATGAGGAGAAGCAGTATGCAGACGAGTGTCTCAGGGCTTCGGGCTGCACCTGAGCATCCGGGGAGCTGTAGACGTATTCAAGTGCTCATGCTAAGACACCACATCAGCCAGGGCTTTCTGCAAGAACAGAACTGATAAAGTGGGCATATGTTAGAAAAGGGCATTTTCTGGAATGCTATGCACTAAAGGGGTTCAGTAGTCTGACAATGGCTGTATACATACTGGAGTGTCGGAGAACTCAGTAACTTCCAAAAATCTGGGTGTCCTAGGCATTTCAATGCTGGAGGGCTGGAAAATTCCTGGAGATCCCACCCAGGGGCATGTCCCATAATGGACTCCAGATTCTGTCAACCTGCCAAGATTAACTAATGCATGTCCACCCCTTGTCAACTTGACACTCAACCACATCTCCTTATGTTATGCTTATTTCCAAATGAAGAGAATAATAAAGGTATCATTCTACCTTACATGATACACCTATCCAACATACAGCTGAAATATGCTAAATCACGCCCCTCCCCCACAACAGACGGCACAGTTGCCTGAAAAATGCTTAGTCTTCTAATGTCCCATACTTAGATATGACAATACAGAGTTAGCAAAACAGAACTACTGACATTATCTCAGTTGATGCTGTAACATATAAAAGGAATGAAAAAGGAGAGAAAACAAAAACATCTGTTCAATATGTGTGTATATATGAGTAAGCATATTTTTTAAAGATTCATTTATTTTATGTGTATGAGTTCACTGTCACTCTCTTCAGACACACCAGAAGAGGGCATTGGATACCATTACAGATGGCTGTGAGCTACCATGTGGTTGCTGGGTATTGAACTCAAGACCACAGGAAAGCAGTCAGTGCTCTTAATCATCGAGCCATCTCTCCTGTTCTAGTAAGCATATTCTTAACAAAGTAGAACAGAAGCTCATGCTGATTACAATCATTGTCTCTATAACAGGTCACATGGCCTAAAGCTGGTATTTATTGCTTTCTCTACTACTTATTATGTATTTCCTCTACCCTCAACTAGCACCTTGGCTCTCTTTGTTCTTTACCTGGAGAGGTGACCCCACCTTCATTCCGAATGGGTTTGAGCCATTCATCAGCCTGCTTGGATTGGCAAGTTCAGTTGACTTTAATACCAGGACATGCTAACACCAAGAGATGCCCTAAAACCGGTTTTCATCCTAATGCTGCAACCCTTAATCCAGTTCCTCATGTTGTAGTGACCCCCAACCATAAAATTATTTTTGTTGCTACTTCAGAACTTTAATTTTGCTACTGTTAAGCATCATAATGTAGCTATCTGTGTTTTCTGATGGTCTTAGGCAACCTCTGTAAAAGAGTCATTTGATCCCCAAAGGGATCGCAGCCTACAGGTTGAGAACTGATGCCCTAGAGTGTCTCCTGCTCTCAAGACATACCTGTGAAGGAACAGTCTCATTTCAAACAGCTAGTCTGCACCACTCATCTCTGCTGACATTGCGACTTCTTGCTTAGTTTATTGACTCAAGTGCATAAAGAGCACAACGTGGCCATGGAGAAGTCGTAATGTTTATTCAATGGAATGCTTGTTGTGTCTCATGGCAGAAGTGCCCACCTTCTCAAGAACGAGGATTTCTAGACCAATGAAACATACAGTTAAAGGGACAGGAAACAAAAATGTTGTTAGTGGGTAATAAGGAGTGGTGCTAAGTGGTACCATCTCCATTTGCTTTTATTCCTGAACCCATGAATCCTGGGAGAGAGAGAGAGAGAGAGAGAGAGAGAGAGAGAGAGAGAGAGAGAGAATGAACCATATAAAGGATGGTGGGATGGTGATTCAGATACAGTTAACCTGTTCGGTCACAGGCCTCCAGACTATTACTACCTAGGTGTTGTTAAAACTGTATCATTTAAGTTATTTGACTCTTCTAACAAGCTAGATGATGGGGGACATAATAAGACCAGTGAGTTCTACAAATGCTTCCTTTTGTTAATTTGAATATTTTTGCTTATACAGATTTAGCATGAACTGAATAGACTTCCGACCTATTGCACTTCTACAGACACCATGACCGATTAGCCAGTGCTGTAAGCCTATAGGAGTCTGACCCTTATGGGCTTTGCCTTGGTTGTGCCATCTATTGCGGTAAGCACATCTTGCCTTCAGCAGTTCACTGTTGCCGTTTGGCCCGTGTTCCTCTGTGTGTCTATGGACCCATTGTATGCAAGTAACTGAACTGAGCAGCCACTCCTTCCATGGTAAGGTCTCAGTTCTTCACGCACAGCAGAGCTCACCAAGTCTCTGGCGGCCCTCTCACAAATTTGTTCCTTATAGTATTAGTGAAGGGCATGTTCTCTGGACTCTCTTATGGTGGAGGATTAGTTTTAAATAGCAAATCTCCCTAAGCATTCCATGTCTCCTGAGCCTTTGAATCCCACCATCAACTCGAAGTCAAGGGATATCAAGTATTTTCAATTCATTCAGAGTAGGCCATCTTTTGATCCATATGTCAACCAACTAAAAGCCTATTTGTACTTAAAAGAAAAAAATTTGCAAGTACCTTTATTAAAAGACATTATTGCAAGCCTCACAGAAGAGTACTACATTCTGTTTTAAGTATTTCTTTTATTTTCATATATGAATACTGTATTTACATTATTTTTACCCCTCCTCCTCTGCCCTCCAACTCCTCCCATGTTCCCCACACTCCCTCTCAGGGTCATGACCTCATCTTCTATAATTGATCCCTCCCAACACATGACCTCCTGAGCCCATTTAATGGCTCTCTTGTTACAAGTGTTGAGGGCTGATCACTTGGATTGAATAGCCATCTGGGAGCTCGTCCCTAGGGACGACTTTGCCTTTCTCTCTCTGCAGCCATTGATTGCAGGTAGCTCTTCATCTAGGGGTGGGGCCTTGAGAATTTTCTCTGTTGTATTGTTATGTCAACGGATGTTAGCACCCTTTAGCACTGTGCAAACTCTAGCATTTAACCCATAATTTCTGATCATTGAGACTGTATAAGTAAGTTCAGATGAATTCAGTTTTGTGTTCTTTCCATAATTATACTATATGCTTAGAATCTATTACCACATTGTCCCTATAACTTTAAAAAAAACAACCTCAAGTTCTTTAGGGGTGTAGTGTACCCCATCACAGGACACATTGTGTACTTAATCTCCAGGGGGCCTGCTGACACTTTGAGTCTGACAATAGGACTAGGGACAAAGGTGAGTGGTAAGTGGGGGACATCATAATTATCTTGCTTGGCATCTCCTTCAGGGAAGGATATTGCTGTTTCCATAGACAATGCAGAATTAATCCCTTCAGCAAATGTGGAGCGGGCAATACTTCAGGAAGTGTGGGTGGGGACACATTTGCTAGTACTTACTTGAGCAAAACAAACTTGTCAGAATATGAGAGTTCAATGTTCTTGGCTTCATCAGGGTCCTCCCACATGTCTCAATCCCCAAGTTATGCTCCTTTCCAATCAGTGTGCTCACTTTAGCTGCTGACATCTTTCAAGACAGGGAGTTAAACTTGTGTTGTACACTAGCTGATCAGGCAATGAGAGCTTGGATTTTTTTTTTTTTATACCAGGCTGCTGGAGAAAAGATTTCTTAGGATACATTGGGGA
The DNA here is from genome assembly GCA_964023405.1 of Apodemus agrarius. Classification (NCBI taxonomy): domain Eukaryota; kingdom Metazoa; phylum Chordata; class Mammalia; order Rodentia; family Muridae; genus Apodemus; species Apodemus agrarius. Next base: position 123,014,435 of record OZ030006.1, on the reverse strand, counting down.
AGCTGAGAACCCAATAGCTGCTCAGTTTATGATGGTGGATGCCTTAACAGTGTCCACCTAACTCTGAAGGCGTGCAAGATTGATGCCAAATCACTTGTTAGTCCATGTTGGAAGGACAAAGAAGCTGAAGTCTGAAGTCAGCCAAGGGTGACAGCTGTGGTGACAGCAGTAGCAGTAGCAGCAGCTGGACTCAGCAGTGAGTGAGGGCAGGCAGTCAATCAACTCTACTTTTTCCTTGGACCTCTTTACTTGTGTCTGAGTTCCCTGCTGGGACACGACATTGGAGGATGATAATCTCCCTCCAGTCAACACTCCCTGGAAATGCCCTCACAGACTTTCCTAGAGGAGTGCTTCTTAGTTTATTCTGACCTATCAGGCTGACAATCAAGATTAACCATCACAGACTCCAAGCATCATGAAGTCCTCTGAATCCAGAAACTTCTCCTCATTGTTTTGTCTGCTTCTATTGTATGTCTACCTGTTTCCTGATGAACCCTCAAGATGTAGCTTCCATGGAATTCATTTATCTGTAGACAGAAGCAAAAAAACAAAAACAAAAACAAAAACAAAAACAAAAACAAAAAACGGAGCTACACTGTAAAGATATAAACACACACACACACACACACACACACACACACACACACACATGTGCGTGTGTAGAATAGTGTGTTATAAGTTCAAAATATACTTTCATTTTGGTAAAAGATAAACAATGAACAATTGGATTATCATATGACTCAATCTAGATGAGTTGTCTTTAATGATGCCTCTTCTTTCTTTTTTCTCTAGTGCTGAGGATTTGACTCGGGGCCTTACATATACTGGACAAACACTCTACCACTCAGCTCTACACCCAAAGTTTTTTTTTATACTTTTGAAATATCCCTAAAAATACACTTAAACCCAAATTCAGAAAGATTTGCTGAAACTTTGGTGCCTCTATGGGTATAATTAATTATTCAAACTAGATTTCCTTTAAAATTGAAAGACAATGCTGATGATAATTACCCTGAGACAGCAGGCACAAACCAATGTGCCCATGCAAGGCAAATCAAGATGCATTATGACACTGTACAGGTTTTACTGAAGCAATAAATTCAGACTTGAAATACAGTGAGACTGACCCAGGACACTTTATTATCTAAGCATCAGTGATACTTGTTGGAACAGAAGCCCTACCTTTGTGGCTTTAGGTACAAATAATATCCCCAATATACATGGAAGCATCCTTTTGACAAGTCCTGGGCTCCAGTGTCTCTGAGACTTGGCTCTATTCCTCCTCCTACTGTTCTCTTCAGGACAATTCTCAAAGCACTTAAGCCCAGGTGGTGGTGGGGGTGGGTTAGGGAGGGGGGGAGGGTTGGGTGGTGGTGGTGGTAGGGGGGGTAGGGTAGGGGGTCTTGCTTTAGCCTCCTGACATCAGTGGAGTGTGATTTGTTTTTCATCTGGGTTGAAATGGGGTCTTGGGAAAGGATGTCATTCAAATATCACCTGAATTAGGGCTGCCTAACCCAGGCTAATACAGCCCCTTCTTTGTAGTGTCACAGCCGTAACGTGATTTTTGACTGATTACATTGTGTGTATTGCCTATAAAGGACAAGGACTCTGTGTCCTTTATTATTGTCACTAATAAATGAGGACAGTGCCTGGGCAGAGTTGAATATCCTTGAATTAAAGAGACTAGAAACTGATAACTTGAAATCATGATGAGTTATGAAGGAAAAGGTCAACCAATATTCATAAGGATATGATTTCCAAGGAAGACATAGAACTCACAACAAAGAAATAGTTGTTGGGCTCTTACAAGGTGCAGGGTCTTACAAAGCACCATACATCGTTGTAGCATCTAACCTAATAGTCCTAAGCACTCTTTCTTCTAACTTGTATGTGGGGAAACGGAGTCTCAGAGAATTGCAAGCGTTTGCTTTAGTTCCAAGTTCCAAAAACTTCACAGAGAGCTGTCAAGAGATGCGTCAAAAGCCCAGTGATGTGTTGTGGAAGGCGGATGAGTACCACTCTGCTTTGGGCAGCATAGAGCCTCTAGTGATCAAGAGCTCTGAGCTCGTCCTTCTAACACAACAGCCCTGCCCATCCTGCCTTCTTCCTCCTGGGACTCCAGGAGACTTCACATTAAGGAGACTTTTAAAAAGATCTATCTTCTTGGAGAGGTCACCTACTTCAAAGAACTTCAGGAGTAGCCCATTCGAGCTCCTTTCCACTCCAGTCATGCTTGTAGAGCTGGCAAAAACCAAGGGTGGGAGTGGCATGAGGCGTGGCCGCTAAGGCTTTTCTGCTTGGCATCAACAGTGAATCCACTGCTCCAGTGTAGCTTTTCTCCTTGGGAATTTCTGTAAAGCAGATATGTCATTTGTCTCATAGTTTCATAGTTACATATAATGGGCAGTAATGGACTTTGCAGTCACCAGCCCCTCTCCTTCCCCACCAAATCACAGGAAATAGCTAACAAGATATACCCTAAGGTTTTGCAATGTTCTTGCTTTTTCTCCAATATTATTGTAGGATCTGTTTCTGGTGACCAGGAAAGGAGGTACTCTAACAGAAGAATGATTTTCCCAATACTGTTTAACAGCACAGATATCTTAATAGGCTGAGCATATTGTGCTTGATGTTGGCCACATTTTAACTGATCCTTTGAAATGGTAGTGGTAGGGTGCTGTTGGTGATACGGTTGAAAATTAAACCCTGTCTACTTTAGAATCATGTTATCCTAGGCAGGCTACTCTAGCAGTAAGAACTGCTTGCCTCTAGCTGTGTCTCTGGCAGGACAGACTTCTGTCCTTCTCCTTTAAAGAAGGCATTTCATTGGCTCCCCTACCCCTTCTAGATAAATTGTAATATCACAGTGATTAGAAACTAATTTTTCCCAGGTGACTGTGGACCACTTAGAGAATAATAGGTGGTTGTGGAGACAGGCTCAAGTTCTAAAGAAAAATGGAGGGCAGGGCGGGTGAAAACATTTCTGTATCCACCCATCTATTCATTCATCTGGGTGTCAGAAATAAACAAAGCAAAAGCAAATAAACACATACAGGCTTTTACTAAAAATTTACTGTCGGTAAGGCAGGACACTGAGCTGTATGAGGCCCAAGAATCACTGGGTAGAAATATTGTCATTAAGGACTACATAAGACTTTTTAGTTTATAATACAAATAACCATTTATGATTCTCTCTCCTCTCTCTCTCTCTCTCTCTCTCTCTCTCTCTCTCTCTCTCTCTCTCTCTCACACACACACACACACACACACACACACACACATACACAAGGTTAGAAGTGCTAACTATGATGGGAAAGGTATAACAGGAAAAGGATGAAGGTTTTTGGTTTTTTTTTTTTTTTTTAGGAAGATGCTATTTCTGCAGCTTGAAAACCTAGGAATGATTTCTCTGAGGTGGTTTTGGAATAACGCTTAAATGATGAACGGATGGCCCCAGAAAGAGCAGGACTTGAATCCTGGCTCCTCTGGCAATTAGCTGTTTGGTGTTAGGCAAGGTATTTACACCCTCTAAACCCATCATGCTGTCTCCAAATTGGGAAGATGGTCTTTGCCCTGAAGGCATGTGACACAAAGACTAGGCAGGATCTGAGTCCTCAGCAGAGTGTCTGGTGGAAAACAAAGACTCTGTGTAGTGACAGCTGCCTCCATTTTGTGGTAGCTGTTTTTAGAGCTTTATAAGAAATGTTCTACTAGGAAAGGCCAGGTAGTATCGAGATAGTATAGAGATGCTCTCAGATGCACCGAGGGTACCAAAAGCTGAGAGAGTTGGAGGACACCACAGTGTTCTGTGTGAGAATAAAGGAGGCAGGGGTCGGGGTTTCTGCATGATGAAGAGTAGCCTCGTGGTGGGTGGCAGTGGATTGTGTCATCCCATCTAAGGACCAAGAGTTTGGTGTTTCCTATCGAGGAGGGCAAGGAGACAAGGAAAGAAAAATAAACACAAGTTACAGGGGAAAGGGCATGGAGTCTGCTTTGCATTAGTGGAAATGAAATGGGCGGAAAACATTTGGTTGTTTGATCATGAGAAGAGCTATTTTAAAAGTTCCAGGTTTGCATGCTCTCCAGAATGGTTATTCTTAGTAATAATGCCAGGAAGTCATGTGAGGTAGGAAATAAAAAAGATGCAACTGGGACTCGGAAGATGTGACCTCCGTCTTGATTCCACCAGGCGCAGTTCCGTGAGCGAGAAAACCCACCTCAAGTTTTCAGCCTCTCTTGCCTCAGGTGCAATTTAGGTTGAAGCTCCTGCCTTAGGATTTAGGAGGGGTGCAGGGCCAAGTGACGTCCAGGATGGCAATGATTGGGGTAGCATGAGAACCATACGGCAGTGCAGGAAGTACTGGATGCAGGCCGAGGGCAACTGTGTGGTGAAGTGGGGAAATTACACTGCAGCCTAATGGAGGCTTTTAATTTGAATGTGTGTTCTAGCTAGTCCCCGCCTGTCTTTGGTGGACAACTTGTGTGCTATCATGTGTTAACTCGATAGGTTCATGATTTGAATGCTTGTTCCCCCCCTTTGTGGCACCATTTCAAAGCTCAAGGGGACTTTAGGAGCTAGGGCCTGGGGTGTGGACGCCGTCATCGCACAGAAGCTTCTGGAGAGGTTACCCTCCCTGGGGCAAGTCTGACTCTCTACCTCAGGGTCTCTTCTGAGGCCCGAGCTGCTCCTGCTATCCTGTTTTTGCTGCCCTAAGGAGCCAGAGTCACTCTGAAACTGTGGACTCCAACCATCTCTTCCTTGCTTTATCTTTTGGGGCAAGTATTTTGTCCAGAAATGACCAATACACACTCTGAGGGTATTTCAATACCATAGGCTTTCAATTTGATGGAAATCCAAGAGCATGGTAAGTGGGATCTGACGACTTCTCCCAACAGACTCTTGCCATGCAGTGTCCTTGGCTATAATTGCCCTGGGGACTATGACTGTGATGGAGCCAAAAAGCATTTGCCAAGGCTGAGAGGGGAGGCAGAACTTACACATGAATAACAAACCTACCAAAGGACACATACAACACACCACACATGTTGGCACTCTGTCTAAGCTCCACCCCACAGTTACCTGGCAATAGCCAGATATGCCCCGCCCCATATGCCTGGCCCACTATAAGAGGGGCTGCCTGCCCCTCCTCACTCTCTTGCTCTCTCTTGCTCTCTCATCGCTCTCACCTCTCTGCCCCTCTTGGGCTCCCCTACCCCCTCTCTCCACATGGTCATGGCTGATCTCCACTCCTCTCTACTCTCTCTCTCTCTCTCTCTCTCTCTCTCTCTCTCTCTCTCCCTCTCTCTCTCCCTCTCTCTCTGTCTCTACTATAACATTGACTCCCATCCTCTTCCCTGAATAAACTCTATTCTATACCATGTCAGTGTGTGTGTGTGTGGTCCTTGAGGGGGAAGGGATGCCTAGGCATGGGCCTGCTTAGGTATCCCCTTTCCCCCATGCCGCCATGCCATACTCTCTAATACCCTTTCTCTCTTTTATATCCCACCATTGGTGCCGAAACCCGGGAACAACAACAACATTAAGCAACAACACTAAACCATCAACACACAACACACCACAGCACACCAAAGTATACCACACCACACCACAACATATCACCACAGCACACCACACCACACCATGCCACGCAGCACACACACCACTCCACGACACACCACAGCACACCACTTAACACTGCACCATGCCACACCACACACCACTTCACAATACCCAACAATTACACTACTCGACACACACCATGCCACACACATCACACCACAGAGCTCTGTGTGTAATAAATAAATGTTCAGGTGGTGAAGAAGAAGCTACAAGCTTCACAAAGCTCTCTCCTTTAGTGTTCTTTTTACTAATTGGAAATTCTGGTTGTCTTTGGATATTATTTTTAATTTTCTATGACCATATAAGTTTCAAATTAAAAATGCTTGCCGGCTTTTGTTGTTTTGCAATATACTTGGTTAATATTATAACAAAATGGATATTGCTATGTTGAAAATTTGGGGCATGCCATGACTTAATTTTTTTTTTTTGTTGTTTGTTTGTTTGTTTTTGAGACAGGGTTTCTCTGTCCTGGAACTCACTCTGTAGACCAGGCTGGCCTTAAACTCAGAAATCCGCTTGCCGATGCCTCCCAAGTGCTGGGATTAAAGGCGTGTGCCACCACCGCCCGGCTATTTTTTAAACATTTTTTTTCCCCGAGGTAGGGTTTCTCTGTGTAGTCCTGGCTGTTCTGGAAATCACTCTGTAGACCAGGCTGGCCTCTAACTCAGAAATCCGCCTGCCTCTGCCTCCCAAGTGCTGAGATTAAAGGCGTGCGCCACCACTGCCTGGCCTTATTTTTTCTACTGAAGAAAAATCACATTGCATTCTTTTCAGACACAATACCATTCAATGTGAAAGTTTCCATTTTAACTGAGTACATGAGTTCATCCTCAGCAGCATTAGTCAATGAGGAAGTGCAGATTAAACCTGCAACAAGCCTTCACTATTCAATGCCATACTTAAGACAAAAAGACAGACCTTTACCAAGCACTGGAAGGCCATGCAACATCTGGAGCTCTCATATAATGTGGAGGGAGTGTATCTTGGTCCAGCTATGGTGGAGAACAGTTGGCAGTTAAATTTAATATAGTTACTCAGTGACTCAGCTATTTTACTTCTAGGCATTTAGTCACACTTATTCAGGAGTGACTATGATGAAAGCTTTATCCCAATATTTCTAACCTTATAAAAAGGTAGCTATTTTAGCTAGTAGATGTCACACAGGCCCAAGTCGGAAGCCATCTAGGTTCCTTTTTTTCTCCCGAGACCTCTGTGTCTCCCCAACTCCTAGCTCTGCCTCTTTCCTGTCCAATCACAGGCCTTCCACTGCCCGTATGTGATTGGACATGGAGAATCCTGCAACATCTAGTAGTTGCTCAGTCCCATGAGGCTAGTTGACTAAGCTGGTCTTTTAAGAGATTTTATTTTCTTTATTGAGAAACTTAAGTCTTGGGTACATCAAAACCAATTTCTGGGATTGGGGGGTGGAACAGAACCCACAAAAGAAAAAAAGTTCTCATCTGGACCACAACAGACCCAATTGAAAAATTCTAGGTGCTTCGTAATTGATCTCTTGATACTTTGCAGCTTGGCTCTTGGTATAGACAGAGGTCCACAGACACGGTAGGACGTCTTCAGACCTTAGCTGGATGCCATGAGGGCTTATTTGTCTTTTGAGTCTTTTCTTGGCTGAGAGGCAGCAGCAGCAGTGTCCAGCTTCTGGGCAGCTTCAGTCTCGGCATGGTGAGCCTGCAGGACCTCCACAGCTTCAGCCACCTTGGAGCGGAGGGACTCGGGGGACTCCAGCATGCGCAGCAGCTCAGAGTTGTCGAGTTCCAGCAGCATCCCCGTAATTTTCCGCGCCAGCTTTGAAAGCATTGTTTGGATCGGTGGGAACAAACGGCCCCCCAGCATCTGCTTCTGTTCCTCGGGGGACACTGCGGCCAGCATGGAGGCGGTCAGGGGCTCCTGACCCTGCACGTGGACTGTAGGCTGGGGCGCCTGCAGCGGCTGAATGGCAGGGTGAGGGCTGTGGACACTGGAGGCATCCTTGTGTGGAGCCACAGCCCCGGGAGCAGCAGCAGCAACCGCAGCAGGGGGTGCAAGGGTTGGCACAGCTGTAGGGACGCCTCCAGACTGGCAGCTGTCAGTCAGCCCTTGCTGGGCGGCACCAGCCCCACCAAAGTCCATGGCCAAGCGGTCCAAGCACTCAGACCCGACTCTGTGAGCGGTAGTAGGAAGGCCACCAGAGGCAGGAGCATTACCAGTTGGAGGCAGATGTGGAAGTGCTGGCCGAGGCCCAGACTGCTGCAGAGCACTTGGCATCCCTCGGAAGCCTTGAGGCCTCCTGCCTCGCTTCCAGCGTTTATTAGGCCTCATCTGTGCGGACTGGTTAGGCATGTAATATGGAGAACTTCCCTGCGCCTGTGGAACACAGGGCACATAGTAGCCACCAGCTGCAGGCCAGGACGGATTGAAGATGGCGTGGGCAGGGAGCGCTCTCATCGCAGCCAAGAGCTGCATCTGGTTAGTCAGGAGAGCCTTCCGCTCTTCCTTGCTCTGGGCCAGGGCGACATACAGTGGCTTGGAGCCCACAATGCGACCGTTCATGTGGGTGACAGCCTTGGTGGCCTCTTCAGGAGAGGAGAAACAGACGAAGCCAAACCCTTTGCTTCTTCCATCTTCCAGCATGACCTTCGCACTGGTGATTGATCCAAAAGGAGAAAACTCTTTCCTTAGTCTGTCATCATCGATGGTGTCATCCAAGTTCTTAATGTAGAGATTCAGTCCCCGGTACTGTCCAGTCCTCTCCCGCTTCAGCTGCTCGAATTTCCGTTTCAGTTCAGCCTGACGGTCTACTTTTCTCTGAGCACGGCTTACGAATATGGCTTTCCCGCTCATTTCTTTTCCATTCATCTCTTCCACCGCCTTCTTGGCGTCCTCGTGTTTCTCGAAACTTACAAAGCCAAAGCCTCTGGACTTTCCACTGGAGTCCCTCATCACCTTGACACTTAGGGTCTTACCAAACCGGCTGAAGAGCTCTTTCAGATTCCCGTCATCCACCTCTTCTCCAAAGTTTTTGATGTAAAGGTTGGTGAATTCCTTGGCCTTGGCGCCTAGCTCGGCTTCCCGCTCTTGGCGAGACTTGAATCTGCCCACGAACACTTGGCGGTCGTTGAGGAGCTTGCCGTTGAGCTTCTCGATGGCCTTGTCCGCGGCCTCTTGGGTATCGAAGTGCACAAAAGCATAGCCCTTAGAGCCGTTCTCATCACAAGCGACTTTACAGGACAGGATGTTGCCAAAGGCAGAGAAGGTGTCGCACAGCGCCTTGTTGTCTATAGATTTGTCCAGGTTCTTGATAAAGACGTTTCCCACGCCAGACTTTCTCAGAGAGGAATCCCTCTCAGACCACATGATTCGCATCGGCTTTCCCTTAATCTCGTCAAAGTTCATAGTGTCCAAGGCCCTCTCAGCGTCAGCTGACTGCTCGAAGTTGACATAGGCATAGCCCAGAGAGCGGTGGGTGGTCGGATCGCGGCAGACTCGGATGCACCGCACAGGCCCTGCAGTGCTGAACTTTTCGTACAGCATGTCTTCCGTGACCTCTGAGTGCAGATCGCCCACGTATAAGGAGGCCATGGGGGGGCTGCTGGCTGCAGCGGTCATCTGCCCAACGCCAACAAACCCGAGTCCCTCCATGAGGACTTCTTACAAGGCCTACTGCAGGACAAAAGGGGCTCCGAGGAGCAGTGGCACTGATGAGGCAGGGAGAGGCTGGAGCAGGGAGGCTCTGAGGGGGGACCGAGTGCGAATGCGGTTTGATTGGCACTGGTTTGACTGGCACTGAACCACAAAAGCCCCAAGGCAAAAGGCTCTCAAAATCAATATGGAGTTTCTACTCTCCAGCTGCCCTGGCTTGGTGCTTCAAAAATGAGAATTAAAGTAGGAACTCCCCTTGCATAGGGGGCAAAAGTTTTTCAAAAGGAAGTCAGATGCTGGGCTCAAGGTGGTCTTGGGGAGACGCGTTTCGCGACAAATCTTGGTTCCGGAGCTCCCGGTGGTTTTCAATTACAGTAACCCTGGAAAACGGGGAGCTAAATCTTTGTGGGTGCCTGCGAAGGGCAGCACGTGGTGCAGCCAGTTGGGGCTCAGGGCTGCCAAGAGGGGCTGAGGCGAGCAGGGGCGGGCCAGGCCGAGGGGGACTGCTTACCACTGGACAGACAGATGGCAGGTCAGAAGCGGCGAAAGTCCCTTCCCCGCAGGCTCCCTGCACAACAGGACTGAGATCCGGGCGAAGAGAGTCAGCTGGTCTTCTGAAGGTTCCAACAGAGGTGCTGGCAAGTTGAGATGACTGACTGACTGAATGACTCTTCCTCCAGTGTCCTCATATAGGCCTCCAGCAGAAGGTGTGGCCCAGATTAAAGGTGTGGACCACTGCACCTGCCTCTAAAACTTGCTTGTCCCAGGTTGACTTCCAACTCAGAGATCTGCTTGCCTCAGTCTCCTGGGATTAAAGGCATGTACTACCTTGCCTGGGCCTAAAGCTTTTCATGGCTAATATGCCTCAACATGTCCATGTCATGATCCAGGTCAGAAACCTGTCTTCCAGCCTCAAGATCTGGATCACAGGTGAGCCCTCCACTTCTGGATTGTAGTTCATTCAGATGTAGTCAAGCCTAATTTTCAGGCAAGGTAACATTGTAGATCAAAGATTTTTTTGTGGCTGAGTTGGTGTATAAATTTCTCTTTTGATACCCTACTGAGTACCTTTTCATCTTAAAAATAATAGAATATGGAGGTGACTGGTCTACACAGGCACCAGCTCAAGCTCTGTATGCTCAATGAGTTGTGTAGATATTTGTAGTTGGAGTTTTTGCTACACTGCTTTGGCTCTTGGTGGGTCACAAGAGCTAGTTTTTGGATGAGCAAATGAAAGACACACACAAATTAGCTTCTTTTTTTTTTTCTTTTCTTTCTTTTTTTTCAAGACAGGGTTTCTCTGTATAGCTCTGGCCCTCCTGGAACTCACTCTATAGACCAGGCTGACCTTGAACTCAGAAATCAGCCTGCCTCTGCCTCCCAAGTGCTGGGATTAAAGGCGTGCGCCACCACTGCCCTGCATAAATTGGCTTTTTTTTTTTTTTAACATGCCTTACTAGCTCACTTCTAAGCTCCTGAGGCTAGCCTGCCCTTCCCTCTGGTATTCCTAGATCATCACCTTCTAAAGCTGCTTTTAACTTTGTTGCCCTGTTACTTTCTGTGAAGCGGATTAGTTTTTGCTGCCCAAGATACTTGTGGGCAGTGCTCCTGGGAGCCATTTTCCCTTTAATCCTATGTTTTGTTTCTGCTGTCTCCAACCCCCCCCCGCCCCATCAAGGGAATTCTCCCTTTCCTACTCCTGCATCTCTCTTTGCCTAAGGAACTCTAAACTCCAGCCCTATCTCTCCCTGTCCAGCCATTGGCTGTATAGCAATCTTCATTGCTAATCAAATCCAGCTGGAGACAGGTTTCCTTTAGCCTGCATGCAGGACACTGCAAACAGGTTTTTTGGGTAATACAATTAGCAAGAGAACACCAGCTTGTACAGATATTGTCTTCAGCAATGGGTCCTTGCTATCAATTTGTGGAGAATAACCTTTCTTTTTCTTGGCAACATCAGAGAAGCTTTCTCCTTGGGCACAAACTCAAGCCAGGGCAGTACTTTTTACAAGGACATTCTTTTTTTTCCGTGTTTTGTTTGTTTGTTTGTTTGCTTTTTTCAAGACAGGGTTTCTCTGTATAGCCTCGGCTGTCCAGGAACTCACTCCGTAGACCCAGCTGGCCTCGAATTCAGAAATCTGCCTGCCTCTGCCTCCCAAGTGCTGGGATTAAAGGTGTGCACCACCACTGCCTGGCTTTTTTTTTTTTTTCTACTGAAGAAAAATCACATTGCATTCTTTTGAGACACAATACCATTCAATGTGAAAGTTTCCATTTTAACTGAGTACATGAGTTTATCCTCACCAGCATTAGTCAATGAGGAAATGCAGATTAAACCTGCAACAAGCCTTCACTATTCAATGCCATACTTAAGACAAAAAGACAGACCTTTACCAAGTACTGGAAGGCCATGCAACATCTGGAGCTCTCATATAATGTGGAGGGAGTGTATCATGGTCCAGCTATGGTGGAGAACAGTTGGCAGTTAAATTTAATATAGTTACTCAGTGACTCAGCTACTTTACTTCTAGGCATCTAGTCATGGTTATTGAGGAGGAGAGGAACCAGATGTTCACACAGAGACATTAGAAGGGTGCTCTTGGCAGCCTTGTCTCTGCCGTCCCCAAAGGGAAAGAACCCAAATGTTTATTACCAAGTAAGTGGATGAAATGAGGTATGGGCACACAATGGAATATTACTCAACAACAAAAAGGAACGAATCACTGATAAATACAAGAATGGATATCAAAGTGTGATTTTGTTCACATAAGACACTAGGAAATGCCAAGATATGACAGAAAGACCAGTGGTTGCCTGGGCCTGGGACAGAGACTGGGGGGTGGGGTGGGGTGGGGTGGGGTTTGGGATGGGTGGGGGGAGTGGGGTTTGGCGGGAGATGTCAAAGGAAATTTTTTGGAGGTACTGCAACTTTTTCACTGTGGTAATGATTTTTATAAATATAACATATTTCAGGTAAAGGCATACCTTCATATATATATGTATATATATATACTATATACAATGTAGTATGTAAAGGTAGTAACACACACACACACACACAAACTTTCCCATCAGACAGAGTTTCAAACCACATCATCGCCTCTCACTATTAGTGTTTGTTCAGGAACTACTTAAACTATTTTGAGTGGCAGCAGTGGATGGGTATGGTGGGTGATACCTACTTCAGGGTGTTGTCCTAGAGTGAAGCGAGCTTCCTTGAGATGCAGTTAATACTCAGTTGCTGGTGGTTGCTGCTGATGGTTGTGGAGTGAAGATTTTGTCCACGTGAGAGAGATTTTAGATATATTTTGCACTAACACCTTTCCTTTTGTTTCTGGGGTCATAGAAAATGTCCCATAGTTATGATCTATCAACACTTGAATAAAATTAGTACCACTATCACATTATTGTATACCTGCTAACAACATAAGCACTCAGTGCCAGCTACCCTCTCCTTCAGTAAAATCAGACTCTGTGGGTGAGGGGTAGCATCTCAAAGCTCCCAATCAACTGGGATATCCAGGGACAATCCAGGGATAACTCTGTGCTACTCCACCTGTGTCCCATAGAGCAGGAGCATCCCATGATGGAGGAGCTTCTGAGATGAGAAGCTTCTGGCTCTGCCTTAGAACTGCTGCATTGGAAGCTGCACTGGAGCAAGAACTCTGCTTGGCCACGCACACAGAGAACACTGACATCTACAGAGTGGGGTGGGCTCTCGGACTCTCTTTTATCTAATGTCATGCCACATATTTGAATGTCATGTAGTAGCATTGAGTCCCATTGCAGATCTTATTATTGGAAGGAATCAGGGAAGCCAGGAAATCATTCCTCAGAGAGACAGAGAGGCAAGCAAGCCAGAGAGAACGCACAAGTGCAAATGCTTGTTTCTTACTACAGAAGGCCCTTCATTAGCTCTTTATAAAATGGTGATTTGGGATGATTGAGGACAAATTGATGCTAACTGAACCTTTTGGAAACTTTGGTCTTTTTTTTTTTTTTAAAGAGATTTTATTTTCTTTATTGAGAAACTTAAGTCTTGGGTACTTTAAAACCAATTTCTGGGATTGGGGGGTGGAACAGAACCCACAATAGAAAAAAAGTTGTCATCTGGACCACAACAGAACCTAATTCTCTGTATAGCTCTGACTGTTCTGGAACTCACTCCATAGACCAGGCTGACCTTGAACTCAGAAATCAGCCTGCCTCTGCCTCCCAAGTGCTGGGATTAAAGGCATGCACCACCACTGCCCTGCACAAATTGGCTTATTTTAAACATGCCTTACTAGCTCAGTGGTCAGGCACTTCTAAGCTCCTGAGGCTAGCCTGCCCTTCTCTCTGGTATTCCTAGATCATCACCTTCTAAAGCTGCTTTTAACTTTGTTGCCCTGTTACTTTCTGTGAAGCGGATTAGTTTTTGCTGTCCAAGATACTTGTGGGCAGTGCTCCTGGGAGCCACTTTTCCTTTAATCTTATGTTTTGGTTTTCCTGTGTCCCCACACCCCTATCAAGGGGATTCTCCCTTTCCTACTCCTGCATCTCTCTTTGCCTAAGGAACTCTAAAGGTTCTGCCCTATCTCTCCCTGTCCAGCCATTGGCTGTATAGCAATCTTCATTGCTAATCAAATCCAGCTGGAGACAGGCTTCCTTTAGCCTGCATGCAGGACACTGCAAACAGGTTTTTTGGGTAAGACAATTAGCAAGAGAATACCAGCTTCTACAGATATTATCTTCAGCAATGGGCCCTTGCTATCAATTTGTGGAGAACAACCTTTATTTTCTAGGCAACATCAGAGAAGTTTTCTCCTTGGGCACAAACTCAAGCCAGGGCAGTACTTTTTACAAGGACATTCTTTTGTTTGTTTGTTTGTTTGTTTTTCTTTTTCTTTCTTTCTTTCTTTCTTTCTTTCTTTCTTTCTTTCTTTCTTTCTTTTTTTTTTGGAGACAGGGTTTCTCTGTATAGCCCTGGCTGTCCTCGAACTTACTATGTAGACCAGGCTGGCCTTGAACTCAGAAATCTGCCTCCTGCCTCTGCCTCCCAAATGCTGAGATTAAAGGCGTGTGCCACCACCACTGGCTTACAAGGACATTCTTAACAAATGGTAGATTATCATTGTTATTGTCAACAAGATGCTTACTGTTTTATACCAGGTGAGAGCCTTTGCAGGCAGCAGCTGCCTGTCCACTGTCCATTGTCTTTCAGTTTCTGCAAATGAAAGTCTGGTTCTACACAGCCCCATCCTAGGACTCAACAGCAATGGCTGTCAATCACCTCTTTACAATTCCTCATCTGCATTCTTTTTTGTTATCTAGCTTGAGGTTAATTTTCCTTTCCTTTTGAGATATATTTTAATTTAAAACAAGAAACAGACTTTTTCTGAAAAATAGAAAAATACATACAGGCAAAAATAAGGAAAACTTTTGAAGATGCCAGCCCTCACAGAATTGGTCATAGGATAGCATCACACATGATGTGGGTGTTGTCATCTTTGTTCACCTTCATGTCTATCCTTTGTCACTAGAACCTAATTTTAAATCAGAACTAGCAAAGCTGTTTGTCCCCAGTCTTGGTCATGAAGTCACTACTGGATTCAGGGTCTTTGTCCTGTCCCTTGGGGGAAATGACTTGATGAATGGTGACCATTTGCCTTTAAAAGTTTACATCCATCTTCTGATACCACGTCTGCTCTGAGGTATCTCAGGGTGACACTGAAAATGATTCTTGAGAAACTCACCTAGAGTAAAAATACCCCAAAACCACTTGAAATCTGCACTTGCCCCAGGATTCATTCCATGTCCAAAGTCAGAAAAGCCAAGAGCAGAGAGCTCTCCATTGAGTAAGAAAGCTGCTGGAGAACTTCAGCTATGAGTCCAGGTGCTTCTCCTTAGCATGAATTCTGGGAGATTTGACACTTTGCCATCGATGTCCAAAACCAGCAGCAACCAGTCAAGTCAGTTATCAGAGATACCAGCATCACACCCACCAAGCATGTGTTTACTTTCTCTAGAAGGTAAGAAGGTGAAGAAGGGAAGAATCAGACTGTGGTAGAGCCCGATGCTGGGGAAATCCCACTCCTGCCCCCTCAGGCAGCACGCACACACGGATGAGTAGATTCTTTGAGCTGATGGAAGATGAGCATTTCGAAGACCTCAGATCTTTTTGGCTTCTAAGGATCTCAAACCCCGTGAGCTGCATCTAAATTCCTTTTGTGAAGAGAGAAACAGAGCTGCTGCTGCTGCAATATTGGAAGGGAGAGATCATCTCCAGACAGTTCTCTGAGGAGATCCTTCAGTACTTGAGATGGCTCTGGCTTTTCTGAATTGCACAGTGCCTCAGGGCTCAGCTGCTGCCCCCCCCCAAAGGCTTTTGATTGAACAACAAACAATGGAGGGAGAGAATGATCTGCACGGCCGAATAGACTTCTTGCAGTCAACACTCTTTTTCTAGCACACAACCAACCAAAATGTTTACATATAAATTTTGTAAAAAACCAAAAACCAAACTTTTGTGCAAAAAAAGTAATGTTAGACATGGCAGACTCATTTTTTTTTTTTTTAAAGAAAATGAACAAAATATTTCTACAGAAATGTTGAGACCAGGTATCCCTACCTGGTGGGTGATAAATAGCTGAAAGATACTCAGCTTCATTGTCACAAAATGCAAATTAATATAACAATGAAATATTACTGCGCACCCACCAAGATGGCTAAATCAACTGTGTTTTTCAGGTTGTCAGATGTGTTCATCTGTTCAACACTTATCATTGAAATACATCTTATGATCATTGGAAGACCCAAGATTGATTATAGATACACCACTTAAAAATAGGTAATATATTTATTGGTCTCTTAGTAATTTTAGACATTCATACAATGTGTATTGATTATATTCATCCCTGTACTCCCTAAATCCCTTCAGATTTACCTCTGGCCTTTCTACCTCCTCCAGCCCTCCCAACTTTTTCTCTTTCTCTTTCTCTTTCTCTTTCTCTTTCTCTTTCTCTTTCTCTTTCTCTTTCTCTTTCTCTTTCTCTTTCTCTTTCTCTTTCTCTTCTCTTTCTCTTTCTCTTCTCTTTCTCTCTCTCTCTCTCTCTCTCTCTTTCTCTCTCTCTCTCTTTCTCTCTCTCTCTCTCTCTCTCTCTCTCTTTCTCTTTCTCTTTCTCTTTCTCTTTCTCTTTCTCTCTCTCTCTCTCTCTCTCTCTTTCTCTCTCTCTCTCTCTCTCTCTCTCTCTCTTTCTCTCTCTCTCTCTCTCTCTCTCTCTCTCTCTCTCTCTCTCTCTCTCTCTCTCTCTCTCTCTCTCTCTCTCTCTCTCTCTCTCTCTCTTTCTTTCTTTCTTTTTAATAACCCATGGAGCCCATTTGCACTGCCCATGTACTGCTGGGTATGAGGTGGGATTCACACCCTTAAATAAAAGCTACTTCCGCCAGGCGGTGGTGGTGGCACACGCCTTTAATCCCAGCACTTGGGAGGCAGAGGCAGGCGGATTTCTGAGTTCGAGGCCATCCTGGTCTACAGAGTGAGTTCCAGGACAGCCGGAACTACACAGAGAAACCCTGTCTAAAAAAAAAAAAAAAAAAAAAAAAAAAAGCTACTTCCTCTCTCCCAGAAGCTATCAACTGTGACTAGCATTCAGTTGGGGTGGGGGCTCATGAGCCCCTCCCCTTCTGTGCTAGAATAGTGGCTGGCTTTCTCTTATGCAAGCTTCATGCAGGCAACCACAGCTGTGTGAGTTCATGAATGAAACAGGCCAGTTACATCCAGAAGATCCCAGTTTGTTTCAGTCCTTCCTAAGCTCTGTCTATTAAAATCTTTCTGCCTCTTCTTCTAAGATTGGTACCTGAACCCTGGGGAGGGGGGAGGGGGCAGAGAGCGCATTCCATAGATTCCCTCTTCACCTTAACCACCTGTGGGGTTTTATATTAACCAACATCCACTAGGTGCACACTATTTAATATCCATAAACTTGGAATCAACTAAACTTGTGCAAAGGACTACTGCACAGCAATATAATGGAACAGACTACTATGCCATATAACAGATGCCTGAGTCTCAGTGAGGTTATATTGAACAACACAAGCCAATACCATAAAAAAACAAGATGTGGGCCTGTGGTATAGTTTATTGTGTTAAAAACAAAGAAACCTGGTCAATGGTGTTAAGAGTCTGCATAATGGCTGCTTTTCAGATGGTATTAGGAGACCTCTAGAATGCTGATCATGTTCTATTTCTTGCTTGATTACATCTGAATATATAGTGTTAGAAAGCCACTGGCCCATGTACATATATGAGCAATACACTTTCCTGCATGCCTACCATACTTTAGCAAAATACCTTTATTTTAGGCTCTTGACTTTTATATGTATGGGCATTTTGGGTATATGCCAGGTGCTGTCCAAAGCCAGCAGAGGGCCTTGAATTTGATGAAACTAGAGTTACAGCTTATGCTATGTGGGATTCCAGCCATGTGGGTGCTGGGAATCAAACCTGGAAGGGTAGGTCCTAAACTGTTAAGCAAGCATCTTTTAACTTCTGTACTTGTGTTTAAAGCAAAGGTCATGGAGGGAGATGCCTGATAAACACAGGCTGTTTCTTCATCGAGGGGGAAGGACTGTGATAGATTCAAGGACAATGGCTCACACTTGCATCTTTGTTTGCACAGTAAGTGTGGCCTGAAAGTTTGTGCATGAACATACTTGAAACCTTGCTCTTCAAGGTGAACATGTCGTGAATCATTCCAAGAAGGTCCTCGCTCTGTAATTCATCTTGTTTATGAATGAAGACATTTACTCATTAAGGTTGCTTCCAGCAAGGTGTACCTGAGCTGATACAAATGAACCATTTGCTTTCGCTCTGTTATTAATTAATTAATACCAAGTCAACCTGCATCCTCAAATAACATCTAAATTCACCACTGTCTGAGGTTTGCAGGGCTGCCAGAACAAATAGCTTAACATAATACACTTTCATGGGTTCTTGGAGGTCACAAGTCTGAAAGAAAGCAATTGACAGGAGCATACTCCCTGTCCTAAGACAGCCTGTAACCTCTTCCCTTTCTGACATTTTCCAGTTTTCCTTGGCTTGTGGCAATTTAACTTCAGTCTCTTCCTGTGTCTTCCTTTGGGTTTTCCCCCTTCTGTGTGTCTTAGTGTCCCCTCTGCTTCCTAAAAGAAGGGGCATACTAAAGCCGAGATTGTTATTATCTTAAGACCTTTAACTCATTCTGACTGCAAAGACCCCATTTCTAGAAAGCCTATGTTCCAAGTTTCTGCACATGGATATAGAAGAAGAGTGACCCTTGCTTACTGCATGTGGATAGGGACACTGGGCTGAGCACACAATAGTCCTGTGCTGTTTGCTGCCATAGGCTATCCATTACCTCAGGGCCAGGAATTAAAGACCTCAACAGTCATTAAGGTGCAACTGTTTGCTGTTTATTCCTCTCAACAACTGTGTGATTTTAATTTTTTTTGAGACAAGATCTCATCATATAGGCGATTATCTTAGTTAGGGTTTTACTGCTGTGAACAGACACCATGACCAATGCAAGTTTTATAAAAGACAACATTTAATTGGGGTTGGCTTACAGGCTCAGAGGTTCAGTCCATTGTCATCAATGCAGAAACATGGCAGCATGCAGGCAGGCATGGTGCAGGAGGAGCTGAGAGTTCTACATCTTTATCTGAAGGCTGCTAGTGGAAGACTAACTTCCAGGCAGCCAGGGTGAGGGTCTTAAGCCCACACCCACAGTGACACACCTACTCCAACAAGGCCACACCTCCTAATGAGGTCACTTCCTGGGCCAATCATATACAAACCATCACAGTGATGCTGGCCTTGAACTCACAGAGATATGCCTGCCTTGCTGGGATTAAGGGCATGAGCCATCACACCCAGTGATCCCACTATTTTACAGACCTATCATCTGTGGTTGCACAGAGAGTTTAAGTAACTTTGTCACAGTCTCGCAGTTAATGAGCAATTGAGCAGACACCCTTTCTTTAAAATTAGTTTCCTTGTGGGGATTTGGGAATTTAGATCAGCTGTCAAGGTGCTTGCCTCAGAAGCACGAGAAGCTCAGTTTGGTTTCTAGAAGCCACATAAAAGTGATTGGCAGGTGGCATGCACCTATCATCACAGCAACATGGAAGTAATAGAGACAGGAGGACTCCTGAGGTTTGCGGTCATGTAGCCCAGCCTCTGAGAAGCTCATGACTAAGGACACTAGAGAAAAATATTTTTTTCATTTAGCAGCATGCCACATGAAAGGCATGGCATGAAGCACTGGTGAGATGTGAGCAAACATATATGTGGAAAATTGGCCAAATGGGAAGCGCATGATGATAAGTGAAAAGGGGATATTAATACTATGTCAACCTGCATCCTCAAATATCGTCTGTATTCACTACTGTCTGAGTTTTACAGGGATGCTAGAACAAAGAGCTTAACACAATACACTTTCATGGTTCTTGGAGGTCACAGGTCTGAAATAGGCAGATGTAGCTTGAGGTAAATATTGTGGAGTGTAATCTTGGACACCAATCACAGGTGTGACAATTTCTGCACAAGTAGCAATTTTATACTCACGTTTGAGAGTGGAAGCATGCATAGGTCCATGAGCTGATAGGAAGCCCAGACAAGGTATTTGAAAGGGCATCTATAAAAAGGGAATAATAGTAACTTTTGACATAGAAAGTTGTTTTGCCAATATAAGTGGTTAATATACTTAAAGGTTTTCTTTTTGATTTCTCAAGGATTTTGTAGTGTGCCTAACACACAATGGACCAGTGACTAACATTGTTATCGGGGGTTAAAGAGGATGAAGTGGTGGGTGGTTGCTAGGGTCCCTAGTTCTCCATCGTTCAAACACCAGCCACTGGACCCCCTTCACTACACAGGATGAATGCAAGTTATATGCGATAATATAGATGGAAATAGAGTAGTGTAGTGGGAGATCTGCCCAATCTAGGCTTGTAACTTGTTTTGTTAACTGAGTTGAACTTTCTTTTACCAGGGAATTGGGTTGGAAACAAAGTAGCAACACACTCCCACCCCCTCCCCCTAGCACTATGGTCACCTTACCTGCGTTTTTCACCCCTGGGGTTTTAGATTCTACCTTAGACCCCCATGTTTCCTCGGAAGGTACTTTTCTCCCTTCCCCCATTCCACCTTTAAATTTTCTGTTCTCTAATATTCTTTCCTGCCCCCATTCAAAGCTGTTAGCTGCCCAGGGAATCTCTCCCACCCACAGCTAGTAGCAAGTTGCACGTGCAGCCCATAGCTGATAGCAGCAGCTCATTAAGTAACTGGAGGAAGTCTGAATATTGACGACATTGGCTGCTTCCTGGGTACACCAGACAATTGCAGAGCTGATTTCTCTCTCTCTTTCCCCACAGTGATATGATAGATTTCATTCCTGGAGAGCTCCACGGGCAAGATTTAAGTCAGTTTTTTCCTGCTGTGAGTCTGAAATAAAGTCTTCACAGATTGCCCGAGCAGGCTCAGTGAATCACTCTCACTTGCGGGAGTGCTCCGAGCTCCTCTGCATGCAGAGGACAGCCTGATTTAGCACAAGTCTCTCTCAC
This sequence comes from Apodemus agrarius, assembly GCA_964023405.1. Classification (NCBI taxonomy): domain Eukaryota; kingdom Metazoa; phylum Chordata; class Mammalia; order Rodentia; family Muridae; genus Apodemus; species Apodemus agrarius. Next base: position 122,993,593 of record OZ030006.1, on the reverse strand, counting down.
CTCCCATACATCACCAGCTGCAGGCACACTGCTAGGTGGGGACGCTCAGTCGTGGACATTCCTATCAGTCTATCACTTAGCGAAGAGCCTGTTCTCAGTGTAGCCTTTCATTGGAAGAATGTCCTTCAGGAGACAGATTGCACTATGCCAGGGGCACTGGGTGGCTTCATAGGCTCACGGTTCCTGGGAGAACTTCGGAGGCATCATTTCTGGGAAATAAATAGATTGTGTGTGTTTCTGTGTATGTGTGTGTGTGTGTGGTGTGTGCATGCACACTCACGTGCACATGCATGAATGTGTGCATGCATGCATGCATGTGTGTCCAACTGCGTGTGAGCACATGTGCCATGGCATTTGTGTAGAAATCAGACGACAAGTTGAGGGAATGGCTTCTTTCCTTGCACCCAGGAATCAAACTTAGGCTCTCTGGCTTGGTGGTAGAGCCTTAGCACCTCGGCCTCCCAGCTGCGGCTTTTGGTAGTGCGCAGGATTATCTTTTGCTCTGAGTTTACAGACAAGATGCTCACAGAAGTTAAAAAATACTGACTTAGGGATGCTTGGCTCTGGCACTTGGCTTTTTTGTTTGCTTGCCTGAGACAGCGTCATATTTATCCTACTCTGCTTTAACGCTCATGATCTTCCTGCTCTGATTCCTAGGTGCTGAGATTGCAGGTGTATGCCACGAAGCCTGGCATACTGCTGGTCGAGGTGTTGGGCAGGTTGAGTAAGCTTTGTGACTCCCAGTTTGTTCATCTATAGAATAACACTAAAGTCAAGGATTATCCAGTGCTATGATTCACATAAAATGCTTATTACAGGAACAGGCCCATTAGTGTTTGCTAGTGTTATTATAGTGCTGGAGTTGGTACTGGTGTTATTTACCACTAGGCTAGTGGTAACCCCAACTCCATCTTCTCTCCTAACTTCACTGTTCTGGAAGTTTGGAGGGACTATTTGTGTGTGTGTGTGTGTGTGTGTGTGTGTGTGTGTGTGTTTATATGTGTGTATGTGTCATGTGTGTGCAGTGTATTCATGTGTACAAAAAGGCCTGTCTGTCTTCAGGTGCCTTATACCCTTTGTTTGATACAGGGTCTCTTATTGGCATAGAGTTTTAACACATGGTCTAGGACTAAGGATTTTAAGAGGTCTATCTATCTCCACTTCCCATCTCTGGGGTAACAGGTGTTTACCACTATGCCCAGATGCGCAGATCTTTACAGGTTCTAGAGATCCAAATGTAGATCCTAATGCTTGCAGGCAAGCACTTTATCAACCTATTCATCTGCCCTGCCTTGGAGGGACCGTCTTTTAGAACGAAGAGTTTCATATTGCTCCATCCAGACAGATCGTTAGAGAAAATGCTAGGATGTCATAGAGAGCTATGGTTTGAATGGATCTCTTCCAACTTAAAGCGATACTACTGTGGTTATATTAAGGGTACAGGGCTATAAGAGGCTACAAGAGGTCTTCTTGTTTAAGATTCCTAGACCCTCCTAAAAGAGGCTGTGTTCTGTGTTTGGCCAGCTCCCTCTGCTTTTTGCTTTGTGATCTTTGGAAGGCACCTAGAAGTTCATGTTATCTGCTGACATCTTGGCCCATGTAGCCTGCCATATTATAAGAAAACAAGCTTTGATCTTTACTCATTTGTAAAGTCTTGGCTGCCCTATTATAGTAGCATAACAGACTGAGACACAGAGACAACATATTGTCTTGTTAACAAAGCGCCAGGGTCCCTAGGCATGGTCATACACACTATAATCCCAGTCCTGGGAGGAAGAAGTGGCAACATTTCAAGTTCAATGCCAGCCTGGTTTATATAGCCAAACCCTGGTGCAAAGAAAACAGCAGAAGCTGGGACAGAGTTCTGTGGCAGTGAGCTTGCCTGCAACGTCCAAGGCCCTGGGCTGGCTCTCAAGCCTTGGGAGCAGAGGAGGAAATAATGCACCTAAAATGAGTTTGGGGATTTATGATTTCTCACAATTTGCCTTTTGGGACCTGGGCAAGTCCTTTCTAAGCATTCTGTTTTTATTTTTCTTCATGTGCCCTTTAGGTGATCTATAAGGTTAAATAATGAAGCGTCGTCTTCTCTCAATGGTAAAGAAGGAATTCTTACAGAAATGGTTTAAAAATATAGACTTAGCCAGTCTCAAAAAAAGTATCAAATTTCCTTTCATTTGTAATTTCTCTCTCTCTCTCTCTCTCTCTCTCTCTCTCTCTCTCTCTCTCACACACACACACACACACAATTGTATATGTGAAATCATGTTATATATGTCATGAAAGAAGAAGTAAGGTGGTCTCAGGAGACGAAGGGGCTTAGTGGGAGGGAGAGAGAGTGTTGAGGAGAGAGAGGTGAGGGGAGTGTGGGGTTATGTTCAACATGTAATATGTACTTTAACATAAACTTGAAAATAGCTAAATATGAAAAAGCATAAAAATTCTGGCTTAGAAATAGCATGGCAGGTCACTTGTGGCTTTAAAACAGCAAACTTTTATCCATGGCTTTGTTACTTCAGCCTCGCCTTTCTATTAAGCACCCGGGCCTTGTAATGAATGCTTTTTGAACATCAGCTGAATCTTCTTAAAAACCCTGCAACTTATGTTTAACCTTCATTGTGCAGGCAAATGAATGTCTTTCCTTGAAAGTGAAAACTCTTCAAACCGCTTCTTGCCCTGCAATATGAAAGCCACATTACTGAACACGGCATATCAGGGTTTTTCAGGTTTAACTAGGCCACACTCCTACTGGGGGTCCTGTGTGCAGCTAGGACTTCCTCTATTGTAACCATGACTTACTTAGCATTTCACAAGCACACCATGCTCAAGCCAGTCCGTCCCTGAGACCTCACCTCTCTCTCTTATGGCAGCATCTCTCTCCTGTCTGCCTGTTCACCTGGACGACTTGAATTCATTTAGGCTGAAGATGGATGCGTTGCCCGGGGATCCAGGCTGCTAGCAGTTTACACAGAGCTTGACACCTTATCCTTTGTACTTTGGGGTACCCTGAACATGACTCTCATACAGCAACTGCCACTCCCTGCAGACCATCTCTAAGGTCAAAAAACGAGCCGGGGGACATTGGTTGGTGATGTGATGCCTGGCATGCAGTGCGTGCTCACCTTATGCTTACAGGGCGGATGAGCAGGCTGTGCCCGGTCATGTCCGCTCCCCCCTCTGCCTTTGAACTTGGGCCCTTTCTGGGATGTGAGAAGGCCTTTGACTCAGTGATTGGTTTAGCATTCTCACTTGTGGTATCTCAAGAGATATATTTAGAGGAGATTTGTTTCCTCCGAAGAACTCAGGCAAATCATTCTGGATTGGCATGGGGGACCACTAGAGAGTGCTTGGCATTATATGTGCACTTAGACATAAATTCCACATCAAGGAATTTATTCAGAGAATTTAACCGGTACTGAAGAAAAAAAAATTTGTCATATTTGTCATTGTGTTTTTATAGAGAAGCAAATAATTAATGGGGGGGGATCTAAATGTCTTACAGTGAAGATTGGTTGAAGGAATCATGGTAGACCACTATAAAAGAATTCAAGTTGTCTATTAAATAATCCTGCATATGAGTATTTTTTTTATGTAGGAAGATATATTCCCATGTAGAACAAGAAACAAAGATTACAAATGTTAAGTACGGCATGATCTTGCATTGATTTAGTGTAACAAAATTTACCTTTAATTTGCATGCATTTAGTGTGTCTATACACACCTTAGTGTGGGTCTATGAATATGACAAACTTGGGGAAAAGATCTGGAAGTTTTATACTTCCAGGAATTGTTTCTGCCCCATGGCATAAAGTCATAAATTCGTATTTTTGTAATATATATTTAAAGTTGTATCCAAAATATCTTTATATTCACAGCAGTGTTCAGTAGAGTTTATTTCCTAAACCCTAATTTCTCCATTACATTAAAACAAAAATCTTCTAAAATTATGATGAAATGATGCTGCCCAATCAAAGCCTCTCTGTCAGGTCCAACAAATCGTCCTGGAAGTGATGTCCTTGGGACAATTCACAATTGGATTGCTGAGGTGAAACATTGGTCCAGGCAGAAGGAGAGGGTGAATTGTAATTGCCTTTTAAAATAGATTTTATGTTGAGAGTTCTAAATGATGGGTTTGCAGTCTATTCAGGCTTTCAAAAAAGTTCTCTAAATATATTAAACTACAATATGGTTAACTCCACTGGGTTCCATCAGACGTCTAAGAGAGATGATAAGAAATTGTGCAGTTACAGGTGAGTTGCCATCTGCAAGGCTAATGTAATTATACAGACCAAATATCACCAACTTCCCTCATTCACAACTGGCTCTTGACTGTATAGCATCTGATTCTTGGTCTTTGGAATAAGTCACACTTTCCTGATTACATCACGAGTCTCTGAATATTCGTCTATGACTTCTGCTTCTAGAAAAGTGATACCCAGGTAGAAATTGATAAATGAAAAGTGGGTGAGTATCCTTGGCCTATTTCTACTTTCAAAAGGCATTCAGTTGTAACCTTAGAACCATTTAATCCAACTGAAATGTCCATTTCTTTGGTTTTCCTGGCAACCAAAACAACAAAATGGCAGCCATGGCTGTATATTGTGTCAATATGTAATAATGTGCACGTTGGCTTCAAGAGAAAATATGTTCTCTATCAAGATAGTTTATTCAATTTGCTTGATGCCAAATCAAGCAGATAAAATAACAGGTTATTGTTTGAGGGCTATAATTCTTATTACTTTGTGATTGTTTTCTGATAGGCTGTGTTAGATTCACCAAATATGTGCTCTCCAGTTCCTTTTTTTTTTTTTTTCATTTCAAACTTTTAATTTAATATTTCTGGGGGTAAGATCTAGACATCTAGATTTTAATAAATATGCAAGGGTTTGCTATGCATAGTTAAACTTAGCACCATCTAATAAAAGTCAACATCAGGTAATTTTAAAGTAGTCTAAAAGTCTATAAAATTTGAGGAATCTTTTCCTAGGCAAAACCAAAGAAGCATCACTGAGACTCTTGTGTAGACAAGATCTTCCACTGTGATAGTGATTCTGGTCCAGCTCTTGCTGGCTCTCATGTCCATCCATCTTCCTCACACTGGGCATCTTCCAGCAGATGTTCTCTTGAGAAACATGAAGTCCACTTTATCCTCCTTGAGAACCCTGGGTAGTCTTCTGTTGATGATGTGACGACCCTCTCCTCTTCTCTCCAACGCTATGGAGATATATTCTTTTTTGGATATTTTTTTCTTTATTTTTTGTTTACATTCCAAAGGCTTTCCCCTTTCCCAGTCCCCCCCTCACCATATGTCTCATAAGTCCTCTTCCCTCAGCCTGTTCCCCACCCCCCACCCCCACCCCCTTTCTCTGTTCTGATACTCTCTTACAAAACTGGATCCAGTCTTTTCAGGACCAGGGTCCTTTCCTTCCTTCTTCTTGTGAATCTTTTGATTTGCTAATTGTGCCTTGAGTATTCAGAGCTTTTGGGCTCATTAATATCCACTTATCAGTGATTGCATTTCATGTGTATTCTTTTGTGATTGGGTTAACTCACTTAGGAGGATGATATTTTCCAGATCCAACCATTTGCCTACAAATTGCATGAATTCATTATTTTTAATTGCTGAGTAGTATTCCATTGTATAAATATTCCACATTTTGTGTATCCATTCCTCCTGTGAGGGACATCTGGGCTCCTTCCAACATCTGGCTATTATAAATAAGGGTGCTATAAAGATAGCGGAGCATGAGTCTTTATTGTATGCAGGGGAATCAGCTGGGTATATGCCCAGGAGTGGTATGACAGGGTCCTCTGGAAGTGTCATGCCCAATTTTCTGAGGACCCGCCAGACTGATTTCCAGAGCGGTTGTACCATCTTGCAATCCCACCAACAGTGTAGGAGTGTTCCTTTTTCTCCACATCCTCACCAGCACCTGTTGTCCCTTGAGTTTTTAATCTTAGCCATTCTGACTGGTGTGAGGTGGAATCTCAGGGTTGTTTTGATTTGCATTTCCCTGATGACTAATGATGTTGAACATCTCTTAAGGTGCTTCTCAGCCATCCGAATTTCTTCTGGTGAAAATTCTTTGTTTAGCTCTGTACCCCATTTTTTGATAGGGTTATTTGGTTCTTTGGGGACTAACTTCTTGAGTTCTTTGTATATATTGGATATTAGCCCTCTGTCAGATGTGGGGCTGGTGAAGATCTTTTCCCAATTTGTTGGTTGCCGTTTTGTCCTTCTGACAGTGTCCTTTGCCTTACAGAAACTTTGTAATTTTATGAGGTCCCATTTGTCAATTATTTTTTAAAAATTGGATATATTCTATATTTACATTTCATTTCCCTTTTTTTGTTTCCCCACCCCCCTAAGGTCCACATGCCCTTTTCCCTCCCCCTGCTCCCTTATCCACCCCTTCCCACTTCCCTGTTCTGGTATTCCCCCACACTGATGCTTTGATCCTTTCCAGCACTAGTGTCCATTCCTTTCTTCTTGTCAGACATCATTTGGTATGTGAATTGTGTCTTTGGTGTTCCAAGATTCTAGGCTAATATCCACTTATCAGTGACTACATACCATGGGTATTCTTTTGAGACTGGGTTACCTCACTTAGTATGATGTTCTCCAGCTCCATCCATTTCTCTAAGAATTTCATGAATTCATTGTTTCTAATGGCTGAATAGTATTCCATTGTGTATATATACCACATTTTTTGTATCCATTCCTCCGTTGAGGGACATCTGGGTTCTTTCCAGCTTCTGGCTATTATAAATAAGGCTGCTATGAATATAGTGGAGCATGTATCCTTATTGCATGCTGGGGAATCTTCTGGGTATATTCCCAGGAGTGGTATGGCTGGATCCTCCGGAAGTATCATGTCCAGTTTTCTGAGGAACCGCCAGACTGATTTCCAGAGTGGTTGTACCAGCTTGCAGTCCCACCAGCAGTGGAGGAGTGTTCCTCTTTCTCCACATCCTCGCCAACACCTGATGTCTTCTGACTTTTTAATCCTAGCCATTCTGACAGGTGTGAGGTGAAATCTCAGGGTTGTTTTGATTTCGTATTTGGTATCTGTCTAGGAAATTGTCCATTTCCTCCAGATTCTCCAGTTGTGTTGAGTATAGGCTTTTGTAGTAGGATCTGATGATTTTTTTGAATTTCCTCAGTTTCTGTTGTTATATCCCCCTTTTCATTTCTAATTTTGTTAATTTGGATACTGTTTCTGTTCCCCTTGGTTAGTCTGGCTAAGGGTTTATCTATCTTTTTGATTTTCTCAAAGAACCAGCTCTTGGTTTTGTTGATTCTTTGTATGGTTATCTTTGTTTCTACTTGATTGATTTCAGCCCTTAGTTTGATGATTTCCTGTCTTCTACTCCTCCTGGGTGAATTAGCTTCTTTTTGTTCCAGGGCCTTCAGGTGTGCTGTTAAGTTGCTAGTGTATGCTCTCTCCAGTTTCTTTTTGGAGGCACTCGGGGGTATGAGTTTTCCTCCTAGCACTGCTTTCATTGTGTCCCATAGATTTGGGTAGGTTGTACCTTCATTTTCATTGAATTCTAAAGTCTTTGATTTCTTTCTTTATTTCTTCCTTGACCAAGGTGTCATTGAGTAGAGTATTGTTCAGTTTCCATGTATATGTGGGCTTTCTGTTGTTCTTCTTGCTATTGAAGACCACTTGTACTCCATAGTGATCTGATAGGAGACATGTGATTAGTTCGGTCTTGTATTTGTTGAGGTCTGTCTTGTGACCAATTATATGATCGATTTTGGAGAAGGTACCGTGCGGTGCTGAGAAAAAGGTATATTCTTTTGCTTTAGGATGAAATGTTATATATATATATATATATATATATATATATATATATATATATATATATATAATCTAATTGGTCCAAAGCTTCAATTAGTTTCACTGTGCCCCTGTTTAGTTTCTGCTTTCCTGATCGGTCCATTGAGGAGAGTGGAGTGTTGAAGTCACCTACAATTATTGTGTTAGGTGCAATGTGTGCTTTAAGTTTTAGTAAAGTTTCTTTTACGATTGAGGGTGCCCTTACATTTGGAGCATAGATGTTCAGTATTGAGAATTCTTCTTGGTGGATTTTCCCTTTGACCAGCAAGAAGTGACCTTACGTGTCTCTTTTGATGACTTCAGGTTGAACGTCAATTTTATCTGATATTAGAATGGCTACTCTGGCTGGTTTCCTGGGACCATTTGCTTGTAAAATTGTCTTCCAGCCTTTTACTCTAAGGTAGTGTTTGTCTTTGACACTGAGATGTGTTTCCTGTATGCAGCAAAATGTAGGGTCTTGTTTCCATATCCAGTCTGTTAGTCTGTGTCTTTTTATTGGGGAATTGAATCTATTGATGTTAAGAGATATTAAGGAATAGTAATTATTACTTCCTGACATTTTGGACATTATTTTTTATATTTGAGTGGTTCTCTTCTTTTGGGTTTGATGAGAGGGGGTTTCTATCTTGCTCCTTCTGGGGTGTAGTTTCCCCCCTTGGGTTGGTGGTTTTCCCCTATTATCCTTTGTAGGGCTGGGTTTGTGGAAAGATAATGTGCAAATTTGGTTTTGTCATGGAATACCTTGGTTTCCCCATTTATGGCAATTGAGAATTTTGTTGGGTATAGTAGTTTTGGCTGAAATTTGTGTTCTCTTAGAGTCTGCATGAGATCTGCCCAGGATCTCCTAGCTTTCATGGTCTTAGGTGAGAAGTCTGGTTTAATTCTGATAGGTCTTCCTTTATATGTTACTTGGCCTTTTTCTTTTACTGCCTTTAATACTCTTTCTTTGTTTAGTACATTTGGGGTTTTGATTATTATGTGACAGGAGGTTTTTCTGTTCTGGTCCAGTCTGTTTGGTGTTCTGTAGGCTTCTTGTATATTCATGGGCATCTCTCCGTTTAGGTTGGGAACGTTTTCTTCCATAATTTTGTAGAAGATATTCGCTGTCCCTTTAAGTTGTAGATCTTCACTCTCATCTATACTTATAATCCTTAGGTTTGGTCTTCTCATTGTGTCCTGGATTTCCTGAATGTTTTGGGTTACCAGCTTTTTGCAGTTTGCATTTTCTTTAATTGTTGTATCCGTGGTTCCTATGGTATCTTCAGCATCTGAGATTCTATCTTCTATCTCTTGTATTCTATTGTTGATATTTGCATCTATGACTCCTGATTTCTTCCCAAGGTTTTCTATCTCCAACGTTGTCTCCCTTTGTGATTTCTTAGTTGTTTCTACTTCTGTTTTTAGATTCTGGATGGTTTTGCTCAGATCTTTCACTTGCTTGTTTGTGTTTTCATGTAATTCTTTAAGGGATTTTTGTGTTTCCTCTTTTATGACTTCTACTTGCTGACCCACGTTCTCTTGTATTTCTTTAAGTGATTTTTGTGTTTCCCCCTTATTGGCATCCATTTTTTGATCCATATTCTCCTGAATTTCTTTAAGTGATTTTTGTGTTTGCCTTGTAAGGGCTTCTAGCTTTTGATCCATTTTCTCCTGTATTACATTAAGAGATTTATCTAAGTGTTCCTCTATTAGCATCCTGACCAGTGATTTTAGATCTGAGTCTTGTTTTTCTGGTGTGTTGGGGTATCCGAGACTTATTGCTGTCAGGGAACTGGGTTCGGATGCTGCCATATTGCCTTGATTTCTGTTAGTAACGATCTTATGTTTGCCTTTTGCCATCTGGTTATCTCTGGTGTTAGTTGGTCCTGTAGTTACTAGCTGGTTCTTGATCCTCCTGTGCGCTTGTAAGGCTATTTCCCCATGGCTGGGACATCTGAACTACTGCCCTTCGGGGCTCCTGCTCGCAGATTGCTGACAGGTGGCCTGAGTCCCCAGAGGTCTTTAACTTGGGATATCACGGGTACCTGGTTCTGCCTGTTGGTTCTGCCTGCTGGTTAGAAACAGCTGGGAAGATGGGAAGATGGCGGAGGCTGCAGGAAGTGCGGGGTCCGCCTTCAGGGCACAGAGCCCACGCCTGGCTGGGGCCCTGGACCCGCTGCTCTGCGCGCAGCTCCTGCTCAAGCCCTGAGTCCCCAAAGGTCTTAACTCAGGATATCTCGGGTACCTGGTTCCACCGGCTGGTTTGAAACAGCTGGGAAGATGGCCGAGGCTGCAGGGAGTGCGGGGGTCCACCTTCAGGGCACAGAGCCCACGCCTGGCTCTGCTATGGAGATATTAAAGGCAATGGGAGCATAGAGGTATAACCAGAGAGCTTTAATAGAAATTACTGGTATGGTAAGCAATAAAAGGTACAATTTGTTTGCAGATCATAATTCAGTCGATATATACAATCTGTTATTCTTAAATGAGCCTTTGTTTCTTCACTAACTCAAGCACATCTCACTGGCTGGAAATGAATCCAGGGCATTATGCATGTAGAAAGTAGGATTCTGGGGGGGGGGGAGTTTCATTACTATAACAAGATAAGAAAAATTCCTCCTGCTATTCAAAACTTTGTAAATTGTTATCCAAATAGTCAAGATCAATATACTTTAGTACAGACAAAGCTATCAACTGAAATGAAAATATGGAAATTTAACTAAAGGAATATTGCTTTGAATAAGCACATTTTGGGGGAAGAATAAGGACTTGTAATGTTTAAGGTGCATTGGTAAATCGGCAAAAGGAACAAGTAAATGTATTCTAGTGTGAATACATTCTGGGATCAGCTAGACAAAACAATAATTGGCATGTGAGAAATATTTTGAAAATATTAGTGTCTGTGCTGCTTAATATTCATTGTCAACTTCATGAGATCAAGAATATCCTGAGAGATGAGCCTCTGGACATGTTTGTGGGGTGATTTCTTTATTAGGTTGACGTAGGAAGCCTTGCATACTGTGGGTGTCACCTACCCCTGTGCTGGGATTCTGGAGTCTATGAGAGAAGATAAACTGGATAAAGGTATTTATATTCCTCTGCCTCCTTACTACAGATACTCTGACCAATTGCCTCGAGCTCCTGCTGCTGTGACTACCCCACTGTTACAGACTATCCCTTCAAACTGTGAGCCAAAATAAATCCCTTTGCCTTTGTTTCTTTTGTTGGAATATTTTATCACAGTAGTTATAAAAGTAACTAAGATAATGGTCATATCTGCATGACATATAACATATTTACTTATTTCATTCTATTTCTATTAAAGCTCTTTGTTTTTTATTAACCTTGAATTAATTTTTTATTACTTGCAGATGAAGTTGCAATCAGTCAGGCAATATTTTCAATACTGGCTAGCTTTATGTCAACTGGATATAAACTAGAAATTATTTGGGAAGAAGGAACATCAGTTGAGAAAATGCCCCCTCCAGATTGGCCTGTGGGCGTGTCTGTGGTGCATTCTCTTGACTGATGATTGGTATGGAAGTGCCCAGATCACTGAGAGTGGTATCACCTCTGGCATGGTGGTCCTTAAGGATATAAGAGAGCAGGCTGAGTAAGGCCTGAGGAGCAGTGAGCAGCGCTCTTCCATAGCCTCTGCTTCAGTCTCTGCCTCCAGGTTCCTGCCTTTAGTAGCTCTCCTGACTTCTCCTGATGATGGATGGAGAGCAAGTGGCTTTTATTCCTGGAGCTTTATCAAGGTAATAGGAACTCTGACTAAGGCATTGCCTTTCTAGGCCTCATATTTATTTTTAATAAAGGGCTAGGTAGGTTTTAAGTTTTGATTCTGCTTCATGATTTAAAAAAACAGTATAAGTGCCTTCTAACATTGTAGCATGATAAAAAAGGATTATTAGATTTTTCTCTCTATATAGATATGAGTTATCTCTAACTGCAGAACAAGCCACACTGTAATCCACTTCCACAGAAGATTAGATGTTCGTCATTTCTTATGACTGACTTTAAATGTCAGGTGGGTGGTTCAGGGGTATGGTCCAGGCTCAATAAATCATATTTGAATTTGCTAATATGTCTGTCTATTGTAGGCTGGTGTGTTAGCTCAGTGATAAGTGGCCTAAGCTGGACTCACATACAAGTCTGGTAGAGCTGGCTGAGTAGGATATTGGGTTGTCCATAATGTGCCTACATTATTACCCATAGATTAACCTGAAGCCTTATCTCAAGGTGGCTGAGCAGGATGTTAAGAGAACAAGAGATAAACCATTTAATCCTAAATTTCCAACCCATACACAGTCATTCCTGCTGCTTCTGTTGGCTAAGGAAAGTCAGAAGGCTAGTTCACACTCAAGGAGAAGAGAAGCAAATCCCACACTTTCATGGGAAGAATAAGAGCCACACATAAGCATTAGAATGGAATACTTGGGGTTGTTTTATAATTATAAAAATACATTGTATCAGAAACATTTTCTCCAAATTCTATCCCATCTATTTTCTAGGATGTATATATTTTTAGGTGACATATTTTCTATTTTTAATTTTGAGACTAAGTTTATACAGATGGACATACTATCTCCCATCTATCTTATTATCTCAACTAGACATTGTATCTTAGTCATAATTTCAGGTTCAAGAGATTAAGTGCAGATGATTTCTTTGGCCTTGACCTGTGAGTCTCTAGGACTGCACTGCTCATTATGAACCCAATTGCCCATATCTTTAATCTCTATATTCCCCCATAAACTGCGTAAAGAGCCAAGCCTGTAATTGTGGGTATATGTGTCATCAGGTCAGACATGATTTCATCCTTGCTGGCTTGATAGTTACTTGTCATTATTAGTATTTATTGTAATGATAATTAAGATTGTTTCTGTTGAAACTCTAGCACTTGACTGTAATCAGCCCAAGGGAAACAGAATGCTGATTAATTTTATAGGCATTGCTCCTCTTCTTGTTCCCACCAATTTAACAAATAGACGAAATTGGCAGACAGAGCAATACCAAGATAGGCAACCTAGCTGATGGCAGGATTCCAAGGAGTTTACAAAGGACAGTAGACAGCTTAGGGGCTCTGGCTTCTTTTTCTCTTCTTAGTTCTGATAGATCAATGAAATCTTAAGAGTTGCTCCTTTTCTTCAAAGCAGGCCTCTATAGTTCTTCACTACCCCACCCTACAGATACACTGTAATAACCCTGAGTCAGTTTTCAACATTATGATTAAGACTTTGCTTTTAAAGTTCTTAACTAACAGATGGCAGCATAAGACTACTATCACAGTTATGGATTAAGCCATTGATTCCTTGTAAAAATTGTCCCTTTCTCTCTGGCTTTTCTTCAGAATCACTCCCATCTGTCCACCGGTTGAGACTTGAAATACATTGTCTCAGAAATATTTTCTCCAAATACTAACCCATTTATTTTCTAGGATGCATATATTTTTAGGTGACATTTTTTTTTATTTTTTATTTTTGTGGCTAAGTTTATACAGATGGACATACTATCTCCCATCTATCTTACTAATGGTGCATGAGTTAGAACCAGTAGACGTCTGTATTTGCCACAAGACAGAGTCTTTAACTTACTGGATTAAAATTATTGAGCATCTGCTATTTGGTAAGCCTAATCTGTGCTACAGGCCTATAGTCACTGTTATGTTCTCAAGGTTTTACATTTTAGTAGAGGGACATAGGTTCCTATAATGTGTTTTGAAGAGTTCCAGGAACAGGCAGTGACTGATAGAATGTTCTAAAAGAAAAGAGATATTTTATAGAAATAACTAAAATATGGCCTGAATCATAATAACTGCATATATTAGATAACATCTCTTTAAAAAAAGTTTATGAATTAACTCATTGCATTACAAAACATTGTAAATGCAAACTTTGGTTTAGGTTTGAATAAAGGTTCTTCACAGAAACAGAATAAATAGAACAAACACATCTGAGTGTGTGTGTGTGTGTGTGTGTGTGTGTGTGTGTATAGGTATGGATATACTCAGAGACATATACATTTATTAGAGAGAGACAAACACACACACACACACACACACACACACACACACACACAGAGAGAGAGAGAGAGAGAGAGAGAGAGAGAGAGAGAGAGAGATTGAGATGTTGAGGAACTGGTAATTGTGTGGCTCCATTTGAGCTGTATTTAAACTGCAAATAAACACAATAACTATGTTTTACTTCTGCCTAAAATGACAAATGACAAAAATATCTTGTGTACAATGGAAATTGTTTTCCCATGGATAATATCGACCAGTCTCTTTGGAGAGCCTGTAACTTTAACACTATGCTCTGATGCTGATAGTGCTTAGATCCTATCAGATAAAGCCAGTCTCTCTCATGCTCTAGATGGTTTGAAAGAAGAGATATTTGAAAGATCAGGCATTTGAGTGTGTTTTTATAAAACTGTATGCATGCATACTACACATGTATACACAGGTGTTCACACACACATATTCATGGTAAAATGAAGATATAGTCACAGAATTACCTCCCTGCTTTCTATATTGTTAGGCACAGCTGGTATTTGAAACCATCTCTTTCCACCACCTCCCTGACATTCTGTTTGCCTTCAGCAGGCTTCTCAGCTGGGCATGCTTCTTTACCTGGTGATGGGAACGTTCCCTCATGAACAGTAGCAATCTTTCCTGGCTCCAGTTGCTACGGGCTTTATTTGACCTTAATCACATGCCCTAGGGGTTCTCTCGTGCATCTACTGTACTTTGTGGAATACATTTCTCCTCAGGACTCATTATCAAACCCCTTAGTCAACATGATTGCTGCCTTTCTTAACCTCATGATCAAGAGGTGCATCTACATGCTATAGTCTTGATTTCTAGGTCACTGGAAAACCACCCCTGCCCCTATGGCAGCTGGTTTTAAAGCCATAAGCTCCAGATGAACCTAGTGAAGTTTCTCAAGGGTAGGAAGCTGGGATTTTGCTGGCAGCATGCCAAGCGCATTTGCTAATGGGCACACTTCCTTTTCTGGACCCATGGATCTGGGTTCTGGGCGAATTCACTCCATCTTGATTCAGACTATTCAGATTTCTGGAGTCCTTTGATCTGGTCCTGCAGTATGTCTTCCCTTTGCTGGTATAGTACTGAATCTCCAAAGGCTATCTCCTCATTCTATAAAAGTATGTGCATAATTGGTCAAAATAGTGAGAAAAAAGACTGAGTGCTCAGCCCTAAATCTGACTCCACAAGGCACAGGTAACATAGGAGCCAGAGAATATGGAGGAGAACTGCAAAATACTGTCTTCTGGACAGGATTCATGATCTCACAGTAGCTATGGTTAGCTGCATAAGACCTGCACAAAAGCAGGACAGTCAACAGTTTAGTATAGACTGGAGAGCCAAGCTCCAGGCTTTACTGAAGGCTATTATCTGGAGAGTGTTGCTGGGGTAGGGAGAATCATGGTGTGTTGACACTGGCAGTTTTCCCATGCTCCAGGGGATGGCCTCACACCTGTGCACATATGGGCAGCACTAACTGGACATAATGAGTTGTTAAAAAAGTTGGGGAGATGAGATGATGGGTTGGAGTGGACATTGGGGAATTGAAGGGAGAACTAGAAATTCTCAATAATAAATAGAAATTGTTAGAACTAACATACATTAAGAAAATACTTGCTTTCGGTTGGTGAAAAACACATGGTCAAATCAGTGAATTTTATGGTACCCATGGATGCTGTGTAGATGGATAAACACAATCCTTAGTTCAAAGTTTTGCTTAAAAACACTACACACGGGGCAATTGTGCACAGGCAAACATGCATTCCAAGCAGGTGTCAATTTCAGAATCAAACAATGCCTCTTCCATGTGGAAGTGGTTCAGTGTAATCCATTTTCAACAGGTGATTGACAACCGAAGCAATGGAGTCATATCGAGAACTTACAGGTTAAGGTCATACAACTGGTAAGGAAGTGTGGATCCATTGTCTGTATGTTAACTGCATATTTCTCGAGCTAGCCTGTTTCAGCAAGAAGCAGCCTCAAATCAAGCAGAAAATGAAGTTTTCCTCCAAAAAATCGAACAAAACCAATCCTCACCTCAAATCTTCCAAAGAAAGCCATACATTGTAAATCAAGTAGTGAAGTTTTTGGCCATCCCAACATGAATGCACTTGATCTCAGAAGCTAAGCAGGGTAGGCCTGGCTAATACATGGGTAGGAGAATGAGGACATAATTTTGATTAACTTTCTCTGGGCCACAATAGGATTCTTCCTCCCTCTGAGTTAGATGTCAGCTTGTGGCATTTGTATCAATCATGGTTCTTCTAATAGTCTTAAGGATTGATTATGGGAAAGGTAATTAGGGCTGGCAAATAAGTGAGGCTCTGGCTACCCCCCCATCACCTAAGAAACAGAGCTTCCTTCCTTCCTTTTTTCTTCCTTTATCTTCTTTCCTTCCTTCCATCTTTCTTTCCTTCCTTCCATCTTTCTTTCCTTCCTTCCATCTTTCTTTCTTTCTTTCTTTCTTTCTTTCTTTCTTTCTTTCTTTCTTTCTTTCTTTCATGCTTTTGCATGTCATATATGTGTCTTTGTGAGCGTGTACATGTGTGTACAGGTATATATGCTCGTGCCTGTCCACATAGATGACAGAGGTTAATGTTGGCTATCTCCTCAATCCTCTCCACCTCATTCTTTTTCTTTTTTGAGACACAGTCTCTCACTGCACCAGAAGCTTGCTGGTAGGCTGTCCACTGCACCCTGTGCCCTTTCAAGCACAGCCTGTGTTCTGCATGGACACAGGGCATTGAACTTAGAACCTCATGCTTGTGCCCTAGGCATCACTCGAGCCATCTCTCCTACCTGGAATTTATCTGGGTTTATTGTTAGACTTTGGAGAGCCAGGCCAAAGATTTCTGTACTCAACATTGTGGAAGACTGATATTAGGAATGAATCAGTATTTATCATATTAAAAGCCCTACTTACAAGTTCAAAACTAGAAGTCATAAGCAGTTACCTGTGCCTTATGCTTTACAGTCATCCACTACTTCAGATAACTCTGAGTTGTTCAAGGAGGTTGTCTGCTCAGGGCAGTAGCTGGACTACTTCATGAGGTTACTTTGCTCTAACAGTGAGGTCTGGCTGGAAGGATCTAGAGTCCTGCCCTTTTCTGTCTGCATATGACTGTGGACCCCACTGTGCCTGGAAATAAAATCCTCTTGCTGTTTGCATCAAGACCATTTCTCTTGTGATTTGGGTGTCGCCTTCCGAGGCATGGGGGCCCCTCGTTTTTAGGGTCATTCATTTGCAGTATTAGTACTTGCTTGCTGATGGTCTCAAGTCTTGTTTCTTTGTCTGGTGTCTTCTCATCCAGCAGGGCCTCTTTTGTGAGGCCCCTTTGACATTAGGCTATATTTGTGCTTATGTAACATACTGACCTCTTGGCTGTCACTGCTGCCATATTTGATTGGTTGGTACAAGAGGCAATGGCATTTCATATTCAAAAATAAGAAGAAAGTTCTATCGCTTCTAGGCCTTTTGGCTAAGATCAAGTGAAGAGAGGAAAGTTCTTGGCTATTTATAGGTGGTGATGTATGTATGCATGAAGAGATGGAAGGCATTAGTACCTTCTCTGTTTTCATTGATTGTTCATTGATTTTCTAGTTTCTCTTTCCATTAATTTCTGCTGTAATCTTTACTGTTTTCCTTTTTTTTATAATTTTTTTTATTTTATTTTCTATATTCTATGTTTACATTCCAAAGGCTTTCCCCTTTCCCAGTTCCCACCCACCATAGTTCCCATAGTTCCTCTCCCCCCCATCTGTTCCCCAATCATTCAACCTCCCCCCTCGGTTTCTTTACTAAACTGGATGCAATCTTTACAGGCCCAGGGTCCTCTCCTTTCTTCTTCTTGGGAATCATTTGACTTGCTATTTGTGTCTTGAGTATTTAGGGCTTCTGGGCTCATTAATATCCACTTATCAGTGATTGCATTTCATGTGCATTCTTTTGTGATTGGGTTAATTCACTCAGGATGATATTTTCCAGGTCTAACCATTTACCTACAAATTGCATGAATTCATTATTTTTCATTGCTGAGTAGTATTCCATTGTATAAATATACCACATTTTCTGTATCCATTCCTCCTTTGAGGGATATTTGGGCTCCTTCCAATTTCTGGCTATTATAAACAAGGCTGCTATAAACATAGTGGAGCATGTGTCTTTATTGCATGCAGGGGAATCCTCTGGGTATATGCCCAGGAGTGGTATGCCAGGGTCCTCTGGAAGTGACATGCCCAATTTTCTGAGGAACCGCCAAACTGATTTCCAGAGCAGTTTTACCATTTTGCAATCCCACCAACAGTGGAGGAGTGTTCCTCTTTCTCCACATCCTCACCAGCACTTGTTGTCTCTTGAGTTTTTAATCTTAGCCATTCTGACTGGTGTGAGGTGGAATCTCAGGGTTGTTTTGATTTGCATTTCCCTGATGACTAATGATGTTGAACATCTTTTAAGGTGTTTCTCGGCCATCCGAATTTCTTCTGGTGAAAATTCTTTGTTTAGCTCTGTGCCCCATTTTTTGATAGGGTTATTTGTTTCTTTGGTGACTAACTTCTTGAGTTCTTTGTATATATTGGATATTAGCCCTCTGTCGGATGTGGGGTTGGTGAAGATCTTTTCCCACTTTGTTGGTTGCCGTTTTGTCCTTCTGACAGTGTCCTTTGCTTTGCAGAAACTTTGTAATTTTATGAGGTCCCAAGCCATTCTAATATCAGATAAAATTGACTTCCAACCTAAAATCATCAAAAGAGACTCAGAAGGTCACTTCTTGCTGGCCAAAGGGAAAATCCACCAAGAAGAGCTCTCAATACTGAACATCTATGCTCCAAATGCAAGGGCAGCCTCATTCGTAAAAGAAACCTTACTAAGGCTTAAAGCACACATTACACCTAACACAATAATAGTGGGTGACTTCAACACTCCACTCTCCTCAATGGACCGATCAGGAAAGCAGAAACTAAACAGGGACACAGTGAAACTAATTGAAACTCTGGACCAATTGGATTTAACAGATATATATAGAACATTTCATCCTAAAGCTAAAGAATATACCTTTTTCTCAGCTCCACATGGGACCTTCTCCAAAATAGACCATATAATTGGTCACAAGACAGATGTCAACAAATACAAGAAGATCGAGCTAATCCCATGCCTTCTATCAGATCACCATGGAGTAAGAGTGGTCTTCAATAACAACAAAAACAACAGAAAGCCCACATACACATGGAAACTGAACAATACTCTACTCAATGACACCTTGGTCAAGGAAGAAATAAAAAAAGAAATCAAAGACTTTTTAGAATTCAATGAAAATGAAGGTACAACCTACCCAAATCTATGGGACACAATGAAAGCAGTGCTAAGAGGAAAACTCATAGCTCTAAGTGCATCCAAAAAGAAACTGGAGAGAGCATATACTAGCAGCTTAATGGCACACCTTAAAGCCCTGGAAGAAAAACAAGTTAATTCACCCAGGAGGAGTAGAAGACAAGAAATCATCAAACTGTTTTCCTTTTTTAAATTTATTGGTTCTTTGTGAATTTCACATCATGCATCCAAATCTCACTCATCTCCCCCTCCCCTAGTACCTACCTTTCAACCTTGCAACCTCTCCACCAACAGGGGAAAAACCTCTCATTGTAGAAACTGCAGTGTGTCCCAGAGTATACCCTTTTGTACATATCTTTGCTTGCAAATATCCATTGCAATGAGTCACTGGTGTGGCACAAGGCCTCTGGCTTCTACTGCTCTATCAATACAGGAAACTCATCTGGACTCCTCTCAGATATCCTGTTGTTGCCCATGTCATGGAGATCCTATAGTTTAGGATTTGTAGGACTGGCCCCTTTATGAACTCCAGCAGCATAGATGGGGTAGATGTTGGGGTGGGCCAATTCAAAGCCCTGGATCTGGGCCTCAGTGGTATTTGAACTGGTTAGCCTTCTGGCTCTGAGTTCTTACCAGCAACCCTGCAACTGCCCAGGTGAGGTGGAGTGTCTCCTGACTTCAGGGCCAGCTATCCTGCCTGCCATAGGTGATAAGGGAGATGGGAGGAGAGTGTCTCCCTCTCATTTATACCACCTCATAGTAGACAAGAGGCAGGGCCAGCTCTTGTGCAGTCACACCTTCAGGACTGGATCACCTGCAACCCCTACACCCGGGGCCAGCTTAACTGTGTTTCCCAGATGAGGTGCAGGACCTGTTCTCCTGAGTACTGCAGCAGGTGAGGGGCAGGACCAACTCTGCCACTCTGAAGACCTTGGGACAGCTTTCCTGCCTGCTGTAGGCAGCAAGGGGCAACATGGGGGAGTGGCATCTCTCCCTTGCCCATGTCACCGCACAGCAGAGAAGAGGCAGGGTCAGATTCTTCATGCTTACACCCTCAGGGATGGCTTGCCTACATCCTCTACTGTGCTGCCTAGGTGAGGTGCAGGGCCGAGTGTGCAGCTGGTGAGAAGCAGGGACGGCTCTCCTGCTCTCGTGATCCCAGGGCCAGGTATCCCACCTCCCACAGCGGTTGAGCGGGGAGGAGGGAATCTCTCCCTCATCCATGCCACCTCACAGGAGACGAGTAGCAGGGCCAGCTCTCCCATTCTTAATATTCTCAGGCTGGCTCACCTGTAACTCCTGTAGTGCTTCCGGTGGCTCTCCCAATTACTGCAGCTGGATAGGGGCAGAGTCAGCTCTCCTGCTCCCACACCCACAGGACAAACTCTCCCACGATGTCCAGGTGAGGGGTGGGACCACATCTGCACAGCTGTCAGACATCAACATGTCCCTAGTGGCATTCCAAACCAGGAAAGACCCCCTGGCCTTTGGTGGTGACATGGCTGCTGCAGGGCCATGGACCAGATGTGGCCCCGGTGGCAGCACAGGCCAGGACCCCACCGTGGTCCCAGGTAGCATCACCAGCTACTCACTTCAGGTTGCTCCTCACTACCCTTGAGTCTGCAGCTCTGCTTCTCTTCATTGTGCCCACCTCCTTCTGTTTCTCTTTTTCTTCTCTTTTCCTACCTTTCCTTGTTCCTCTTAGTGGCACCCAGGGTCTCTGAGTGTCTGGCATAATTTCAGGGTGGTCTCAGGAATGCTAAGCACTGCTTGGACATTATGACACCAGGTAGGGGGTCATCTCAGGCCTGGTCTGCCCCACCCAGGCCTGTGTGACTCAGATTGGTGGTAATTTGAGGCTAGCTCTCTGGGCTCCAGGGTGATTGGTGGTCTTCTTGGGCTCACTCCTTGCTTGGGCCCATGCAAGGGTTGGTCTATCTCAGGCCAGTCCTGGTTCCAGGTGGGGTTCTTCTTGCTCCCTGCCCTGGGAGCCTGCCTGGGCCTGCATGGCACAGGACTGGTGGTTGTCTCAGGCTTTTTAAAGGGCACGTTAGGCTACTAACTAATCATTAGATGTTCACAGGTCAGAACACTGAGTGTAGACATAGCCTCTCTCCTCTCTGCCATTTACAGATGCACATGTGACACCTGCAACACTTCTAGGGACAGGGCCTGTGATTTTCTTAAGGATTTTCTTACTCTCTTCCCCCAGTGTCTTAACACAGACAGTTAAATTACTGATCTCAGGCCTTCTTTACTAACATAGGCATTACAACTATAAATTGCCCTCTAAGAAACATATTAGCTGCATCTCATAAGTCCCAGTGTGCGGTGTTTTTATTTTCTTTCATACCAAAGTATTTTCCTTTCCATTGTGATTTCTTGCTTGATACACTCCAACTGAGTTTAGGACTTTGTTGTTTAAATTTTGTATTTCCCAAGTTTCTGTTGTTCATTCCATTGTGGTTAGGGATTTACCTAGTATGGCTTTATTGAGAATTATTTTGTGTCCTAGATATCGTTCTTTAAAAATAATGTTCCAAGTGATCTGAGCAAAATGTGTGCTCTGCTGTGGTTGGCAGAACATCCCAGAGATACTGCTTAGATCGAGTTGGTGAATAGTGTTGCTCAAGTCTCACTACTTTGTTCAGTTCTTGTCTAGTTGCTGCATGCATTATAAAAACTGAAGTGTTAAAGTCTCCAACTCTCATTGCACAACTATTTCTCTCTTAGTCTTTGTTCCTGTCCTACAGGGCTATTTTTAGCTTTATCATTTTATATGGTCAGCCCTTATGACATTAGGAGAATGTTTCTTTTTATATAAAATTTAATATTATGGTAACATTTGTGTGTATGTGTGTGTGCTCTGAAGTGCTTTTGCCTAGGTTGTGTAGTTTTTGTGACTGTCCTTTGTGTGGTTTGTATTTTTCTGTCTTTTTCCTTTGGACTGTGTCTTTGAATTTAGGTGTTTCTGACAAAAGTACATACTTTGCTCTTAGTTTTCACTCATATATGTATGTATATATATGTATATATACACACACATATACATATATATACATATATGTCATTTTGATTTTTATTTCTTAAATGCCCATATTTTTTATTATATTTTTTAAAATTTTTATTTATTAATCATTTCATTTGTTTACATCTCAAATGGTATCCCACTTCCCTGTTACTCCTCCACAACCCCCCCCATTCCACATCTGCCCTCTCCTCCCTCACCTTTTCCTCTAGGAGGGTGCTCTCTGACCTATCTACCCTCTCCCACCCCACCGCTCCAGCATCCCCCTACCCTGGGACATCAAACCTCCACGGGACCAAGGGTCTCCCCTCCCACTTAAGTCAGACAAGGCCATCCTCTGCTACATGTATATCTAGAGACATGGATCCCTTCCTGTACACTTCTTGGTTGGTGGTCTAGTCCCTGGGAGCACTGGGTGGTCCAGCCAGCTGATGTTGTTCTTCTATGGCTTCAATCCCCCTCTGCTCCTCCAGTCCTTCCACCAGTTCCTCCACCAGAGTTCCTGAGTTCAGTCTGATGATTGGCTCCAAGCATTCACATTAGCATTGGTCAGGTGCTTGCAGAACCTCCCAAGGAACAGTCATACCAGGCTCCTATCAGCAAGTGCCTCTTAGCAACAGCAATAGTGCAGGGGTTTCCCAGATGCTAGGGAAACAAGAAGCTCCCAGGACCCAACAGGGATGACTTTAGCTGAAGTCTTTCTGTTTTAAGGTCTCTGATGGAGCAGTGCTCTCATTAGAAGGATCCTCCGAACATCCACCGTCTTTCTTGTGTTCAGACCATTGCTTTTATTTTCTCCCACGTTCATTACAATTCTACCTCCGTGTTTGCTCTCATGCTGAACCTATGGGTGCTGAAGATGCTGATCATAGAGCATCATCTTGTCTTCAGTGAGCAGCATATGTTAGCTGCTTAATAAAAGTTGAGTGAACAGCCACATTATCCCTTGAGTTCATTGTGGAGGGTGCATGAAATCACACATACGATTGCACCGACAAAAGGGAAATAAAAGGAGAAAAAAAAAAGGCGAACTACATCTGATAGAGATAAATAAATAGAAAATAAAATAAACATGTGGGCTATCCAGAAGCAATATTCCTACTTGTTATTTAGTATATCTTTTTCCTCAAAGACAACCAACAATGTGCATTTGCCATGATTTAAGATATTTTGAAGGTATAAAATCACAACTGTTAAATGCCCATATTTTTATTCATGTATTTTCCCTCTACCGTTTTCTTTGGATTGAGAATTGTCTAGTAAAACATTTTAATTCTTTGTTTGTTTGTTTGAGTTAAGGGGTCACATACAATAAGATATTGTGTCAAATATTTTGTGCCAAACTTATCAAGTACTCTAGAGTTTAATGTGTTAAATCTATAGTAGTACATTAAATGCATATGTTTTCTATAGTTGCTCTTGAAATCAGCGAAGAGGAGAAAGAAATGTGAATAAGCACGCAAACTGTTTACTAGTGTATTCTATGGAGTAGGCTACAAGGCAAGCCTCTACTCTGTCCTGAAGTTCTAAACAAACATGTCATTTTAAAAATCTTTGCATGTATGTTTATGTGCATGCATGCACATGTGCCTGTGCATGTGTGTAGGTGTTAGGCATACCCTACCCCCATGAACCCCATGGTATATATGTGGAGGTTGGGGTCAAACTCTGATGTTGGTCCCTGCTTTCTATCTTATTTAAGACTGGGTCTTTATGTACCATTGTATATGCCAGTCTGGGTAGCTTGTGAGCGTCTGAGGATTCTCCTTTCAGCCTCCTCTCTCCCTCGACAAGTGCTGGCATTATAGATGTGTGCTATTGCATCTGGCTTTATGTGGGTTGTGAGAATCCAAACCCAGATCCTCATGTTTGTATGGCAAGTACTATACGCACTGAGACATCTCTCCATCTTGTAATGTCTTTTCTGATGACACAGTTACCTCTCTCTCTCTCTCTCTCTCTCTCTCTCTCTCTCTCTCTCTTTCTCTCTCTCTCTGTGTGTGTGTGTGCACCTCACTTATTATCTGAGATCACCTTCTTGCAGCTGGAAGAATCTTCTCTTAGTACTTCTTGCATAATGGGCTACTGTCTTTGGAGATAATCTGCCACAAATTGTTATAGGATTCTTCTCAGCTCTTCCCCCTACCAACAGATGGAATTAGGGATTGCATCAACAGTGTCATAAAGGCATTGATGTTGATCTTGTTTGTAGCCAAATTTATAAGACGGAAATTTGAACAATTCTTGGAAGTGTGTTGGACAAGCCTCCTGGTGAGGGACCCCTGGAAGGTCAGAGAAAGTGAAGCTGCAGGAGTGAGCCCGAGCGTCCAGCTGTCAAAGTGTCTCTCTTGTTAATGTGACCCATGGAGCAAGGCAGGCCTCCAGCGCTGGCTTTTTCCCAAGGCAAAGAATGCATTCCCAATTATGCTGTGGCAGCTTAAAAATGGGTCATATCTACTTTTTCTGTTCTTTTGCAGTGACCCCGTAATCTAAACCAGCTCCTCGCTCTCTATTTAATTTGGAAAAAAATCATTAAAACTAAACAGACCAAGAGCTCAATTAGGAGAGTCTTGCTGCATAACAGATAATTGAGACTTGTCCAGAAAATGACTGTCTTTGGACCTACCTGGATTTGCAGAAGCAGTGCCAAGCAACACGGGTCAGGGATGCTGCAGGGACATCATCAAAGCTTTCTCTCTCATGGCTAATGAAAACAACCCTGTGAGTCAGATGCTATTATCTTTTGTTTATAGAGGCAGAATCCAAAGGCCTGAGAGTTTAAGTAACTTGCCCAGGTCAGAAAGCTAAGAAGTAGAACAGATTTGAAATGCGGGTCTTTATGTCCCGGCTCTCATGGTCAAAACAGTAAAGCGGAGAGCATGAGAGTGCCCTTTAGTTCTGGTTTAGATGGGACAATTGCTTCTCGCCAGCATTGCATCTCTCCCCATTTGCTCTGCAGCCAGCCGTGCTCTCTGGTTCCCTCTGTTCTGTGAGTAGTTGATGTCCTACTCGCCCCCTCTCCTCACTGATGCCATGCTTACTCTCTTAGTCTGAACTTCACCAGGGTGTATGTGTGCAGTAGTTTTGCAGTCACAGTGTCTTGAAGGCATTCATGACAGTATGATGGAAGCTAAACATGTATTTGATTGGCAGGTTTAAAGTACTGTTAGGTTCTATAGGTAAGCGCACATGCCACCAAGCCCAATGAGTGATGGTTAATAACCAGAATGCACACAGTAGAAGAAGAAAATGAACTTCTGCAAGTTGCCCTCTGGCTTTCATGAGTGCGCCATGGTAGTTGTCTGCTCTGCCTCCATCCATACAAGTAAGCAAATAAGTAAATATAATAAAATTACTGTCAGACAATATCCATGCTGTCACTTCTCTTATAAGTCAAGTCTTTTTTTTTCTTTTTTTCCCTATATTGGACCTCTACTTTGCCATCTGTAAAAGGGTGTCTTAGTTAGGGTTTTACTGCTGTGAACAGACACCATGACCAATGCAAGTCTTATAAGGACAACATTTAATTGGGGCTGGCTTACAGGTTGAGAGGCTCAGTCCATTATCATCAAGGCAGGAACATGGCAGTATTCAGGCAAGCATGGTGCAGGCATGCTGAAAGTTCTACATCTTCATCTGAAGTCTACTATCAGAATACTGACTTCTAGATAACTAGGATAAGGGTCTTAAAGCCCACACCCACAGTGTCACATCTACTCCAACAAGGCCACACCTTTTAATAGTGCCACTCCCTGGGCGGAGCATATATAAACCATCACAAAGGGGAAGGCTGTATTCATGTATTTCTATGACCTAGACTAGGTTTTTGCCATGGCCTCATTGGACCCCTAGAACCGGGAATGAGTACTTCAGTAGACCCACGAGTCTCTTCCTTACTTTTCTCATCCATAAGATCAGTAACTTGCCTGGGTTGGTTGGCTTTCTATTATTATAAAACATCCCTCAGGTAATGAACTTGTGGAGAGAAGGGGCTTACTTTGGCTCATTTTTCTGAAGGGCCTAATCCACAATGTTGGCTGTGCTATGTCTAAGCCTTTGGGGATGCTATACTTTCTGGGTAAATCATATAACAGAGCAAAAGTGCTCACCTTAGGCCAATAAACAATGGAAAGAGAAAGAGCCATGGTCCACAATCCCCTTTGAGTGCTAGTCCCCAGTGATGTCTTACCAGGCATCTCCTCTCCAGGACCCCACTCCCTCCTAACAGCACTGCAGGCCTTATGCCACATTGCAAATTCAAACTAGACCATAGCCCTTCAGGCATTCTCTTCCCCTCTATTCTCACTCAGAGCTTTATAGCTGCTATACTCTTCTGATGACTGAATCTAAGGACTCCTTCCTGTAACCTTGGTACCATTATGTTCTGATTACCAATACATGAATAGCATTTCCTGCATTGTATTGAGCTCCACTGCATCCCTGTGATGCCTAAATTCCTACTGCACATGCTGCTAAAAGCTACACTTGGCCTCCCATCTTCAACAGGACAGTTAAACAGACAAGTGATACTGAAAAGCAGAGAAAGGGGAATTAAGGACTCAACGTGGTCACACTGGGAAGAAGAGGAAAGAGCTCCAGTGACTCCCTCAGTGATAGCCAGCAATGCCAGCCTCCAGTGTGATCCTAAGGTCTACAAAGAAGATGATAGGACACAGAGCGCTCCACCTGGATTGTGGCGATGCTAACTGCTGAGCAAAGAGATGGCCCCTGGCTGCCACCAAGGCTCTGCCTAACTGTAGACATTGTTTGGGAGACTCTTCTACTCTGTTGTCAAAATAGGCTAGCTCTCCCAAGTTTCTCCTCCACAGCAAAATCTCTCAGACTGTCTGGCTCTGTTACCTGAAGGCTGTTGCTGTTCTGTGCATCAGCAGAAGGTGTAATGCCATTCTGACAGCCAAAGACGTGAAACCTCTACCTCCCAGCAAAGCCATTGTGACCACAGGAACCTAGGATTATCATCCAGGTAGAGGTGAGTCTTTGTCCTTTTAGTCGATACATAGGCCATATGAATTATAATTCCTGCTATAATTTGTTCTTCTCAAATCTGATGGTGTTAACAGCAACCAGCTCCTTCTCCAAGGCTGCAGCTACCTAGTCAGCTCATTTCATATGTAATATCAGACCGCAAGCCTCACTTTTCTAGAGCTACCAGGTTTGCTGCTGTGCAAGGCAGACACAGATACAGTTTACCTTGCTAGCAGACTTCAGTCTGATAGAGATAAACTCACCAAACAGGTTTATGAAGGCATGACCACTCCAAGGTACAGTTGAAGAAAAGAATTTTATTTAGATATTAGGGCAAGCACAGCCAGAGGCATCTGGAAGATCTAGATTGAACTGGGCCACGAGAGAAGAGAAATGGGGTGATAGTGAGAGAGGAAGAAGAGAGGACAGAAGGATTCAAAAGGACCAAGAGCACAGAGCTAAAATGGCACACACACACATACACACACACACACACACACACACACACACACACACACACCAGAAGCTGGGGGGAAGAGAGGCTAAGCAGAGCTCCTGGGCTCGAGAGGTTTAGGGTAGGGAATTAGATAAGAAGTGCTGGGAGAAGCCACAGGTACCAGGTTTCTTTGGGACATGACATTGCATCTTTAATTTAATTTAATCAATTAAATTAAATCTTTAATCTTTGGAGTCCTGGTATGAGATTCAGGCTTGAATGGAAGGCAAAAGGAATGCATAACTAAGTAGTCTTTGTCAAAGGAGGGTCCTTGCTCATCACTGATCTGTCATTGTCTTGGTGCCAGTCCTTCCGGCAAGGCAGTCTAAGTTGTCAGAGCTGTGGGAAATATTTTCTTGGGAGACAAGTCCTTCCCCTTTCTGGCACCAGGCTTCATTCTTTTTCTTCTCCCAGTGTGAGATTCCTGAAGAAATCCCAATTTCCTGAGAACTGTTGCTTTACCAGTTAGCCACATGGGTTTAGCTGTGTAGCCAGAGAGAGCTGTCCTCTTACTGTAATTTTGTTTCTATCAGGATCGTTACAGTATGAGGCAGGAAAAGGTTGCAGTTTAGGGTCTGACTCCAGCGTCCTTGTGACTGGCTGCCAGGACACTTTTCTTGATGAATGGAAGGTAGGAAACCTTAGTGCTCTACACCTGTGGTGGAGTCCTGAGGTTGAGTCTCTTTTGTTAAATCATATGTGTGTTTCTAAGAAGCAAAGGTGGGCATGGCTTTGATCCTGACTATTGTGTCAGTCTTAGGTTTCTATTCCTGCACAAACATCATGACCAAGAAGCAAGTTGGGGAGGAAAGGGTTTGTTACACTTCCACATTGTTGTTTATCACCAAAGTAAGTCAGGACTGGAACTCAAGCAGGTCAGGAAGCAGGAGCTGATACAGAGGCTATGGAGAGATGTTACTTACTGGCTTGCGTCCCCTGGCTTGTTCAGCTTGCTTTCTTATAGAACCAGAGACTACCAGCTCAGGGATAGCACCACTCACAATGGGTCCTTCCCCCTTGATCACCAATTGAGAAAATGCCTTATAGCTGGATCTCATGGAGACATTTCCTCAAGCGAGGCTCCTTTCTCTCTGATATCTCCAGCTTGTGCCAAGTTGATACACAAAACCAGCCACTACAGTGTCTAATAATTTTGCATAAAGCCATTAAAACACATTGAATTCATGCATCAAACTAGTCAGTCAGTTATACTTAACCATCCATGAAAACAGGGGAATGGGACACAGAAAAGTCACATGTGGAGGTTCTCATGGGAGGGTAGGAAGAATTGACAATCATATCCCCTCCATCCCCCATCACAATCATATCACACATTAAAGTAGGTATTCAGGAAAACTACTTCAAAATGGCATCAAGGCCTGCTTCCTCCTTAGAGTTCCTGGAAGTATAAACCTAACGTGTTACCACAAGTTCAGTCTCCCAACCCCATGACATGCCTTTTGTGGAAAAGACTAAATGAGACGGCAGAGAGAAGACACCCAACTCTTCCAACCTTGCTTTCTTTTTGGGGAATGGAAAGCAATAGATAGAGAAATGGAGTTTAAAGCCACCACTTTCAGGAAGTGCAAGCCTTATACCATATGCTCAGGGCTTTGTAACTTCAGAAACAGCAGTAAGGAAGGTTGACTACAATTCTGAAGATCAGAACCAACCACACAGTGTCTTATACCGATATTTTGGTGATGGGAAGCAGTTTTCTAATAGAACCCTCTGCTGACACATACTGTTTCTCTCTAGCTCACATATCTTGGCTTAATAAGTGGATAGTGGTTTGTTTTGTGTTCTCGTGTGAACCTGGTACAAATGCAATTTGAATCAAGCCAAGAGCATTTTCTTATGGCCAGAACCAATTGCTCTTATTATTTCATTCTCCATTGTAACCTTGGCTTTTCTTTCTTTCTTTTTTTTTTTTTGAAACAAATGCTAACAATTTATTAAAACTAATACTTTAAAACATGAAACTAAATAAAAACCATAGGAATATAAGAACCATTTCTCAGAGGGAATTTAGGTTTGACTCTAGGGCAGGGAAGACTTGTATATTGAAATCAGGGAATGATTCTGTTGGGATATCATACTAGTGCTGTCTCACCAGATGGATCACCATTGGTTATAGGGGGTGACAGGGTCATTGTGTTAGGAGGCTGATCCACGGCACCGAGGGTGATATGTGTGAAAAGACACTGTGTCTGTTCACATGGTGAGACACAGGTTCCACAGCTGCTAGCAGGTGTGCTGTCTGGACTGCTGATGTCACATCTGGCTTCATCATTAGAGAAGTCTGGCGGATTTGGGCTTTCTGACTCCGGCCTACAAGCTGATTCAGGCTGCAGTTTTACAGGCTGAAAACACACTTCACTCTCTGATTCTCCAGCTGTGTGGCTTTCCAGATCTGAGACGTCTTCATCCTTCCCCTCTGACTCATGAGACTCTTGCTGCATCTCCATGAGAATCATATGGACATGGAGATTTAGATCTGAGTAGGGCATATTCACCATCAAGTAGGTCTGCAGCTTTTCGAGAAGGGAGAGGTCTGAGCTTTGAATAAACTCCTCTGGGTATATGTCTATCCATGTGCCCAGGAAAGAACAGAGGGTGCTCATAATTTGTTCATCCTCTTCACAATTCGGGTAGAAGTATGCATACCGCCTCAACAGCAGGTCCAGCACATGCCGAGTGGTAGTGAACCTTCGGTAGGAGTTCAAGAAGGTACAGACAAAGCAGGTGTCTCCACCCTGCAGGGATGGCACCAGGTGGTTCACCAGCCTTTCCACCTTGTCTGCACTGATGTGGGACTCTCTACAGGGCTTCTTTATCTCCTTTGGGGCATACTCATCAACCCCCTGAGGAGACATCAACATGGTTGGTTCAAGTAAACAGAGATCTTCATCATTCTCTTTGGTTTTTATCATTACAAGTTTTCCTCAATCATTTCAGTGTCAAACACTCCAAGTAACACTGGGGGAAACTGAGAGTTCAGAGAGGTTACCTTGTCTGCGTGGTCCTGGGTCTGGCTGTCCTGGGTCAAGTCTGTTTTCTTCTGGCCAAAAGGCCAGAAGCATTGGAGGCAGGAGAGTAGTAAGTATCTCCAGGCCCCTCCATGGCCTTTACTCTTGTCTTTCTTGAGGTCTGAGCCTCGAGTACTTCTTTTTTTTTTTTTCCTTTTTCTTTTTTTTTTTTATTGTATATATTCTATATTTACAATTCATTTCCCTTTTTCTGGTTCCCCACCCCCAAAGGTCCCACATGTCCTTTTCCCTCCCCCTGCTCCCGCATCCACCCCCTCCCACTTTACTGTTCTTGTACTCTCCCACAATGATGTTTTGGTCCATTCTAGCACCAGTGTCCACTCTTTTCTTCTTGTGAGACATCACTTGATATGTGATTTGTGTCTTTGGTGTTCCAAGCTTCTAGGCTAATATCCACTTATCAGTGACTGTATACCATGGGTATTCTTTTGAGACTGGGTCACCTCACTTAGTATGACATTCTCCAGCTCCATCCATTTCTCTAAGAATTTCATGAATTCATTGTTTCTAATGGCTGAATAGTACTCCATTGTGTATATATACCACATTTTTTGTATCCATTCCTCTGTTGAGGGACATCTGGGTTCTTTCCAGCTTCTGGCTATTATATATAAGGCTGCTATGAACATAGTGGAGCATGTATCCTTATTGCATGCTGGTGAATCTTCTGGGTATATTCCCAGGAGTGGTATGGCTGGGTCCTCCGGAAGTATCACGCCCAGTTTTCTGAGGAACCGCCATACTGATTTCCAGAGTGGTTGTACCAGCTTGCATTCCCACCAGCAGTGGAGGAGTGTTCCTCTTTCTCCACATCCTCGCCAACACCTGATGTCTTCTGAGTTTTTAATCTTAGCCATTCTGACTGGTGTGAGGTGAAATCTCAGGGTTGTTTTAATTTGCATTTCCCTAATGACTAGTGATGTTGAACATTTTTTAAGGTGTTTCTCAGCCATCCGAATTTCTTCAGGTGAAAAGTCTCTGTTTAGCTCTGTACCCCATTTTTGGATAGGGTTATTTGGTTTTCTGGGGTCTAACCTCTTGAGTTCTTTGTATACATTGGAGATTAGCCCTCTGTCGGATGTGGGGTTGGTGAAGATTTTTTCCCAATTTGTTGGTTGCCGATTTATCCTTTTGACCGTCTCTTTTGCCTTACAGTAACTTTGTAGTTTTATGAGGTCCCATTTGTCTATTCTTGTTCTTAGAGTATAAGCAATTGGTGTTCTGTTCAGGAATTTTTCCCCTGAGCCAATGTCTTCAAGGGTCTTCCCCAGTTTCTTTTCTATTAGTTTTAGTGTGTCTGGTTTTATGTGGAGATCCTTGATCCACTTGGAGTTGAGTTTAGTGCAAGGAGATAAGAGTGGATCAATTCTCATTCTTCTGCATGTTGACTTCCAGTTGAGTCAGCACCATCTGTTGAAAAGGCTATCTTTTTTCCACTGGATGTTTTCAGCTCCTTTGTCGAAGATCAATTGGCCATAGATGTGTGGGTTCAATTCTGGGTCTTCGATCCTATTCCATTGATCCGCTTCCCTGTCACTGAACCAATACCATGCAGTTTTTAATACCACTGCTCTGTAATATTGCTTGAGGTCCGGGATATTGATTCCCCCAGAAGTTCTTTTGCTGTTGATGATAGTTTTAGCTATCCTGGGTTTTTTGTTATTCCAGATGAATTTGAGAATTGCTCTTTCTAGCTCTATGAAGAACTGAGTTGGGATTTTGATGGGGATTGCATTGAATCTGTATATTGCTTTGGGCAAGATTGCCATTTTGACTATATTAGTCCTGCCAACCCACGAGCATGGAAGATTTTCCCATTTTCTGATGTCTTCTTCAATTTCCCTCTTCAGAGACCTGAAGTTTTTGTTGTATAAATCTTTCACATGTTTGGTTAGCGTCACTCCAAGATACTTTATATCATTTGTGGCTATTGTGAAGGGTGTCATTTCCCTAATTTCTTTCTCGGCCTGCTTATCCTTCGCGTATAGGAAGGCTACTGATTTACTTGAGTTGATTTTATAGCCAGCCACATTGCTGAAGTTGTTTATCAGTTGCAGGAGTTCTCTGGTGGAGGTTTTTGGGTCACTTAAGTAAACTATCATATCATCTGCAAATAGTGATAGTTTGACTTCTTCCTTTCCGATTTGTATCCCTTTGACTTCCCTCTGTTGTCGAATTGCTCTAGCTAGTACCTCAAGTACTATATTGAAGAGATATGGCAAGAGGGGACAGCCTTGTCTAGTCCCTGATTTTAGAGGGATTGCTTCGAGTTTTTCTCCGTTTACCTTGATGTTGGCTACTGGTCTGCTGTATATTGCTTTTACTATGTTTAGATATGGGCCTTGAATTCCTGTTCTTTCTAGGACCTTTAGCATGAAAGGATGCTGAATTTTGTCAAATGCTTTTTCAGCATCCAATGAGATGACCATGTGGTTTTTTTCTTTGAGTTTGTTTATGTAGTGGATTACGTTGATGGATTTCCGTATATTGAACCATCCCTGCATCCCTGGGATGAAGCCAACTTGATCATGGTGAATGATCGTTTTGATGTGTTCTTGGATTCAGTTGGCAAGTATTTTGTTTAGTATTTTTGCATCGATATTCATAAGAGAAATTGGCCTGTAGTTCTTTCTTAGTTGGATCTTTGTGTGGTATCAGGGTAATTGTGGCTTCATAGAATGAGTTGGGTAGTGTTCCTTCTGTTTCTATTTTGTGGAATAATTTGAAGAGTATCGGTATCAGGACTTCTTTGAAGGTCTGATAGAATTCTGCACTAAAACCGTCTGGTCCTGTGCTCTTTTTGGTTGGAAGACTGTCTATGACCCCTTCTATTTCTTTGGGGGTTATGGGTCTGTTTAGATGATCTATTTGATCCTGGTTTAATTTTGGTATTTGGTAACTGTCGAGGAAATTGTCCATTTCCTCCAGATTCTCCAGTTGTGTTGAGTATAGGTTTTTGTAGTAGGATCTGATGATTTTTTGAATTTCCTTAGTTTCTGTTGTTATATCTCCCTTTTCATTTCTAATTTTGTTAATTTGAATACTGTCTCTGTGCCCTTTAGTAAGTCTGGCTAGGGGTTTATCTATCTTGTTGATCTTCTCAAAGAACCAGCTCCTGGTTTTGTTGATTCTTTGTATGGTTCTCTTTGTTTCAACTTGATTGATTTCAGCCCTGAGTTTGATGATTTCCTGTCTTCTACTCCTCCTGGGTGAAATTGCTTCTTTTTGTTCCAGAGCTTTCAAGTGCGCCATTAAGTTGCTAGTATATGCTCTCTCCTGTTTCTTTTTGGAGACACTCAGGGCTATGAGTTTTCCTCTAAGCACTGCTTTCATTGTGTCCCATAGATTTGGGTATGTTGTGCCTTCATTTTCATTAAGTTCTAAGAATTCTTTGATTTCTTTCTTTATTTCTTCCTGGACTAAGGTATCATTGAGTAGAATATTGTTCAGCCTCCAAGCGTATGGGGATTTTCTGTTGTTTTTGTTGCTATTGAAGAACACTCTTACTCCATGGTGATCTGATAAGAGGCATGGGATTAGTTCGATCTTTTTATATTTGTTGAGATCTGTCTTGTGTCCAATTATATGGTCGATTTTGGAGAAGGTACCATGAGGGGCTGAGAAAAAGGTATAGTCTTTTGCTTTAGGGTGAAATGTTCTATATATATCTGTTAAATCCAATTGCTCCAAAGTTTCGATGAGTTTCTCTGTGTCTCTGTTTAGTTTCTGTTTTCCTGGTCGGTCCACTGTAGATAGTGGAGTATTGAGGTCCCCCACAATCATTGTGTTAGGTGCAATGTGTGCTTTGAGCTTTAGTAAGGTTTCTTTTACAAATGAGGGTGCCCTTACATTTGGAGCGTAGATGTTTAGAATTGTGAGTTCCTCTTGGTGGATTCTTCCTTTGACTAGCAGGAAGTGACCTTCTGTGTCTCTTTTGATGACTTTAGGTTGAAAGTCAATTTTATCTGATATTAAAATGGCTACTCCAGCTTGCTTCCTGTGACCATTTGCTTGCAAAATTGTCTTCCATCCTTTTGCTCTAAGGTAGTGTTTGTCTTTGACTCTGAGGTGTGTTTCCTGTAAGCAGCAAAATGTAGGGTCCTGTTTCCGTATCCAGTCTGTTAGTCTATGTCTTTTTATTGGGGAGTTGAGTCCATTGATGTTAAGAGATATTAAGGAATAGAGATTATTACTTCCTGACATTTTTGATGTTATTTTTGTTTTTGAGTAGTTATCTTCCTTTGAGTTTGATGGAAGAAGTTTACTGTCTTGCTTTTTCTTGGGTGCCATTCCCTTCCTTGTGTTGGAGTTTTCCTCCTATTATCCTTTGTAGAGCTGGGTTAGTGGAAAGATATTGTGTAAATTTGGTCCTGTCATGGAATATTTTGATTTCTCCATCTATGTTGATTGAGAGTTTTGCTGGGTATAGTAGTCTTGGCTGACATTTGTTTTCTCTTAGGGTCTGCATGAGGTCTGCCCAGGATCTTCTAGCTTTCATGGTTTCTGGAGAGAAGTCTGGTGTGATTCTGATAGGTCTTCCTTTATATGTTACTTGGCCCTTTTCTCTTACTGCCTTTAATATTCTTTCTTTGTTTAGTACATTTGGGGTTTTGATTATTATGTGACGGGAGGTGTTTCTGTTCTGGTCCAGTCTGTTTGGAGTTCTGTAGGCTTCTTTTATATTCATGGGCATCTCTCTCTTTAAGTTAGGAAAGTTTTCTTCCATAATTTTGTTAAAGATATTTGCTGGCCCTTTAAGTTGTAGATCTTCACTCTCATCTATCACTATAATCCTTAGGTTTGGTCTTCTCATTGTGTCCTGGATTTCCTGGATGTTTTGGGTTACAAGCCTTTTGGATTTTGCGTTTTCTTTGACTGTGGAGTCAATGGTTACTATGTTATCTTCAGCATCAGAGATTCTTATTTCTATCTCTTGTATTCTGTTGTTTATGTTTGCATCTACGACCCCTGATTTCTTCCCAAGGTTTTCTATCTCCAAGGTTGCCTCCTTTTGTGATTTCTTAGTTGTTTCTACCTCTGTGTTCAGATCTTGGATGGTTTTGCTCAGTTCCATCATTTGTTTGTTTGTGTTTTCATGTAATTCTTTAATATATTTTTGTGCTCCCTCTTTCATGACTTCTGCCTGTTGTTCCAAGTTCTCCTGCATTTCTTTAACTGATTTTCTCATTTCCTCTTTATTGGTTTCTGTCTGATGGCCCATATTCTCCTGGAGTTCTTTAAGTGTTTTTTGTGTTTGGATTGTAAGAGCTTCTACCCTATTGATGTTCCCCTGCATTTCTTTAAGAGATTTGTTAATGTCTTTTTTGTGTTCCTCTAGGAGCATCATGACCTGTGCTTTTATATCTAACTCTTGTTTTTCTGGTGTGCTGGGGTATCCTGGACTTGCTGTGGTTGGCGAATTGGGTTCAGATGGTGCCATATTGCCTTGATTTCTGTTAATAACGTTCCTACGTTTGCCTTTTGCCATCTCTTTATCTCTGGCGTTAGTTGGTCTTATTGTAGATGGCGCCCTGCTGAAAGCACAGCACACCTGTCCCCAGGAGACAGATCCCTTCTGGCAGCTTGTCTGTGCTGGACTATGCTCGCTCTGAGTCCAGGTTCCTGACTCCAGCTGCTAGAGTTCTGAGCTGTGCCCTGAGGCGGCCCGGTGGCCCCTTGCTGCTAGTCCGCTCAGAGAGCTGGTCCAGGCCGGTAGTCTGCACCCGCAGCTGAGCTTTCTGTGCCCGGATCTCCTGCAGAGCTAAGCTAAGCTATAACTCTGGCCACGCACCTGATTCCAGCCGCTCACTGCGTCCAGTGTGCCCGCTGTTTGCGCGTGGGGGTCTGGGGCAAGATGGCTGCCCCAGCTGAAAGAACCGCGTGGCCTTGGCTGAGCTGCTGGTACCCGGCTCTGCTGCTCCCTTCTGGCTGCGTTGTCTGTGCTGGACTATGCTCGCTCTGAGTCCAGGCCCCTGACTCCAGCTGCTAGAGTTCGGAGCTGTGCCCCGAGGCGGCCCGGTGGCCGCTCGCTGCTAGTCTGCTCAGAGAGCTGGTCCCGGCCGGTAGTCTGCACCCACAGCTGAGCTTTCTGTGCCCAGATCTCCTGCAGAGCTAAGCTAAGCTATAACTCTGGCCACGCACCTGATTCCAGCCGCTCACTGCGTCCAGTGTCAACCTTGGCTTTTCTACATTGGAAAGTTGCACACAAAAGAAACCTTCAGGTGACTAGTGACTGCTGTTCTCCAGGAGGAATCTAATGTTAACTTTTATGTAGATAGGAAAATGGAAGTGTTTATTTAAAAATGAATAACAAGATTGGAAATTTGGAATGCACCCTGTACATGTGGGAAGTAGCAACTTAAACTATTTATAAAATAGCTCTTTGTGTGGATACATCTGTACACTAAGTGAACCTATTTTTAGAATGACATACCCTGGAGTCTAAACCTTCTTTAAAAATTCTACATCTAATAGTTTTTATGCAAATAATTTTACTCTTTCCCTTGTGCCAAATGCAGACAATGATAGTCTTTTCTTAAAACTCACTAATGAGCTACCCTAACGGTGATGATTTTGTTTTACACACTCATTTACTTAGAGGAACATGCTTACAACAGCCAAATGGGATGTTATGGAGCAATTAGTGATTAGAAAGCGGCAAGTCCAAATGTTCAGCAAGACGGGGCCAAGTGTTTTTGATAAATGTATAACTTCCCATGTTTCCCTCACTCCTTGTGAATGCTACATCTTCCTCCATTCTGTCATGTGTGCTTAGGCTCCTAGGGGATGCAGGCGACATTGGCCTCCCTGACTTGGATGAGACCTGGGATCTAGGACATTTGCCCTTCAAACCAAGAAACCAAGAAAGTTGTACCCCTGGTGCTGTGATTCAAAGTGTTCTAATGCTTGTGTATGTGAATCTTGCCGTAGATCTAGTTCCTCTATAATCTCTATCTACTGCCCACCACCCCCAACTATTCACCAATAGGATAAGTAAAAAGAATGTTGATTAGGCAAATGCTTCTCCATCATCTACTCACAGGGAGGCCTGTTCCTTTCCGTCCCATAGGCTTACCAAGCTCCTCTAAGACTTCCTTTCCTGTACCTCCAGCAAGGACTGTTCTTTCCATTCCAGGCTTGCCTGGTTTCTCAGGTATCCCCTTCTTCCTGAACCAAATGTTGAGTAACACATTCTCTGATATGTAGATGCTATCTTTGAATCATTAGATATTTGTATTTAAGTTGGAGTACCCATAGAAGTCAGGAAACTAGTAAGGGGCCATGGTTGAATTTCAGGGGACAGTGGAATAATCCTGGTGGTTTGAAGACAGAAAGGCAATAAGAAGGGTTGAATGGGTGAAGGTTGAGAGGGCAGTGTGAAGGAGTGAACTTGGGAAGGGTGACTACATTAAAGAGCTTTAAAAAATATCACACATAAACCTACTACTAAATTTCCTAAATGCACACATATACATATATAAAAGGGCTTTAAATGTAGTCATCCTATAATGTGGCAGTGGGAAGCAATGCCTCTCCCAGACACCACAGGCTATCAAATAAAAAGGCTATTGCCTGGTATTATTTACCTCTTTTCTTTTCATTTTTCTTTTTCTTTTTGCAAGTTGTCGGTCAGTAGGGTCTCATAATCGTTGCCCAGAATTTCAGAATATTGGTATTGTTCCTTATTACCCACCCTAGAACTTAATAGTAAGATCTTATTACTGAGGATAACACATTTGAGTCACAGGACACTGGACTGGTACCAACCTAGAACAGCATCCCCATTGGCTATCTTTCATAGAGATGGATGGTTCTACACATGTTGTGGGGGGTGGGGGGTGAGGGATTAGGGGGTGGGGGGTGGGGGGTGCAGGGGTGGGAGTGGGGGAGAAAAATTGTCAGTGGTCTATCTACTCAGCTGCTAACCCTGGGGGCTACAGTTAAGGCTGACCTGTCAAGTTACACTCACTAGTGCAATGAAAATACAGAAGTTATGGGAGTTACCATCAACTTTTTGACTGGATTTATAGCCTACTCAAAAAACAAAACAAAACAAAACAAAACAAAACAAAACAAAAAACAACAACAGAACTCATGATTTGTACCATTAACTGGAACCAAAATTTGTGGCTGGGCCCTAAGTGAGAAGCTAGCACAATTATTCTGCTAAATGAGCATAGTAACCAACTGTCCACTAAGTTCTTAATTTTATACCCATCGATTAGTGCACCTCTCAGCAGTCCTCAGAGAAGCCTCTTTTTGCATTATATTGTAATTATTGCAGAGATCCCAAACTTACCAACACATAGAAAATAAGAGACTGTGGAATATTCAGCTCTAAATGCAATAAGTGTATCCCCTGTCAGGGATCCAGGATCTTCAAGGAAGAGGGTACAGAAAAATGGTGAGAGGAAGAGGGAATGATGTCTGCAAGAATAAGTATTTGCCTGACATGACAGCACCATTTCACATGTGAACTTACAGTGACTGGAACTACATGCACAAGAACCACACAAGATCAAGCCAGCTGAAATCAGGAAGGGGCTCATGAAGGCTCAGCCCCATTTGAGGAGCTACTGACTATTGATAGCACCTGGAGGAGGAAGAGTCGGCTTTCAGAGGAGACAGCCACTGAGAGACCACCCCAATCTCCAGTAGATGGTAACAACCCTGCACATACAGACAGTGTTAAGTTGGCTCAGTGTAATTTTTGTTTTAAAAGCACATGAAATTTGGAGGGAAAAGTGATGAGGTATAGGAAAGCAATTGTTGGGGGGGGTGAGTGGAGGGTGCATTTAATCAAAACATAGAGGCATTTAGAAATTCTCACACAATAAAAAAGAAGACTCAAAATAAAAACAAGACAAAACAACAAACTAAAAACGGGAAAACAAGCAAAAACAAAGAAAAGAACTATGTCCTTTTGTTTATGCTAAGTTTGGAAGTAGAGCTCTCTGTGGAATTGGAGATATGAATCCACTGGGGTCAGAAGGCTCCCACCCCAATGAAACTGCCAGATGAGCCCTCTTTCCTGCTGAGCCTTTGATAATAGCCTAAAAAATTCGGAGACACAGCTAAATAGCCCCTGGATACTTGGCCCGAAGACTGTGAGATAATAAACGATTTAAGCTATGAAAATATTTACACTCCAAAGTGATATCATTATTGAATCAAATTTAAGTTTTTATCATGACATCACAATTTGCACTTTTTATTTTTTGTTTTTATTTAAACCAAGTATATTATATGCATCAAAGAGTGATTTGCGTATTTTTTCTGCATCAAATGTAGCATTTGTATAAATATTTGGATTTTTAAATTTTGTTTTAAGCTAAGGTTATATATCCATTTCTGGCATTTTCATGAACCCCTTTAAAAAATTTACTGAAATGGAAAGAATTCTTCCTGCAAGTGAAAGAAAACAAACTAAAGCTAGTTTAGAAAAAAAAAATAAAAGAAGTCTGAAAAGGCTAAGGATTCAGCAGGTCTAGCTGGTGATGTCACACCTAATTCCGTCGGTGTTTCCTCCCCACCATCCCTTGTTCTCCACACCACTGACTATGTCCCCTTTCTCTTATCATATTATCCCTCCTCTTAATGATATGCTACAAACCAGAATGTGGAAAGGGGGCCACATCTCTCCTGACTCAGTATGCACTGTGATTTTCAAGCTGATTGGCTATGCTAAGTAATGAATCTCTTTCCTCCGACCACTATATACAGGATGGGATGTTCTGATTGGCTAGGTTAGAGTGTAAATCTGCCCCATATGCCAGAAGATTCTTGTGTTACCTAGTAAATAAATCTAGAAGAGTGTTGATCTGGGAGAGCAAAGTATTCCCCATAGGGAGAAGTTTCTAGACAGTCAATGCCCCAGCAGTCTACTCGTTAGGTTATTTCCTGGAACAGTATGTTACTTTTGCTTCACTGTAACCAAATAGCTGTCAGGACAGCTCAGGAGAGGCATTACTCCTTTTCACTCTGCGCATCAGAGGCTGAGGAGATGTGTAGCAGAGCAGGTAGCCATGGCAGCCAGCAGACAGAGAAAATGGGATAAAAGAATGGTCCATGGCAACATATAGCTCCCAGGGACAAGCACCAGTAACTGTTTCCTCCAACTATATTCTACCTCCTCCTACTTTTTGCCCCCTCCCCCAGCCCCCAATAATATACCCTTCAACAGATTGATCCATACACTGGGTCAGAGCCCTCATGATCTCACCGTTTCTAGAAATGCTCTCAGAGTCATACATACCCAGAGATATCGTTAAGGATCTACTGGGCCATGCTGAATTAATTTAGATTGAGATTAAGCTACCATGGTGGGATAATTGCTATACACCAGATCACCCCAAACTTAATGACATAAAGCAATCATGAAGCTTCGGGGTTGTTTGGGCTCAGCTAGATTGTTTGCACTTGAGGTTGTTCAAACAGTGGCAGTCAGATAGTGGCTGAACTGGAACTGACTCAAACCCATCATCAATCATACATTTATTGTCTGGGATCAAATGACCCAAACTGTTGGAATGTTTTTTGTGCAGTTTGGCTTTCCTGTATGGATTCTCTATGTGGTTCTGATTCAATGGCTGTAGAGCATAGACATACTTCCAACATGGTAGACCAGGATTCTAGGAGTCTGTGACCAAGAGACAGAGAGCACCAGTCCCCATTTGTGAGTCTAGGCTCAGTCATCCCATAGCCCAATTTTCTGTGTTTTCTTCATAGGAGTGAGCTGTATTCCAGGGCAGTGACATGAGACTGTACTGTGAGGTAAGGGACCCCAGAGAGTTTGTGGACACACTTGAAAAGCATCACATGCAAATTTTAAAAGTCCTCTTTCTGTTCCTTGCTTCTGAACTAGCACTTAACTATGAATTATTCACTGGTAAGGCCGAGAAGTGTCTGAAGCCCAAGCATGTTTGACAGAGGAAGATGAAAAAGTCGCCAGATAAAAGAATGATGTTTTAAACTTCCAGACTAGAAAAAAAAAAATAGATTAATCTTTCTAATCAGTCCTCTCAGTCCTGAGTGTGGCAGGATGTAACTGGTAATTTGTGATCTCACAATGTTTGTTTGTTTACGGATGTTAGTGATCCTTGTGGGGGACAGGGCAGTGTACCTGCTCAGGCAGAAGTCGTTGTATTTCTTATAGAGACAGAATAGTTTATCTGAATAAATAAATTGTTGTTGGCATTGAGAAAAGGTATTCTATGCAATTGATTTTTTTTTGTTGTTCTGTAAGTTTATCTGATCTCTTTCCATGCTACTCTTTCTAATATTTTTCCTAGAGGTCATATTTGTATATGCATGCATGCTGGTGTGCATGGACATATGTGCTGAAGTGGTTTAAAATGTTTTACTAACAAAAGCAAGGAAGCAGTTGTTGTTTTATGTCTGAGAAAAGTAAACGGATGGTGTCATCATTAACTCATTTACAACAAATTTGCATGGTAAATTTAGGCAACTCGTGGTACCATTTGTGTTTTAGATTCCTTACTGGGCTACATTAGATAAGGGATTTAATGTATTCCAGGACATACATAAACCCAGAATCCTTTCCAGTTTCACATACAGAAAACAAAGCCCACTATGTGTCTCATGCAGTTTCTTTAGTTTGCAGATCTTAAAGTGGACGTGCTCAACCCCGCAACAGCTGGGTATCTCTGAGCCATCGCTGTGTGCTTCCGGTGAAGCGTGCACAATGGGCTTTGTGAGATCCTTTTTACACCACTGATAAGAAAAAGGCAACACAGAGCAAAGTGACAAGATGAATTTGAATTTCATGAAATCACTTGGGCTTACTTGCTGTGAGTGCAAGAGAGCATAAGACATAAACTTCATGACTACCTTTCAGGGCTCGGCGAGCTCTTTGACAGTGCGTCTCTGTGGTAGGGAGGTGGTGAGGTGGAAAGTGGGAGTGCCTTAGTTTAACTAAACTGGAGTTTACTTCACTGTGTTCCTGTAGCTTTGCAAATCATGGTGGTGGGAGCCATGGACTGTACACATTCCTCTGACTCTCCCTGAGTCCCGTTGCCTCTCCACAGGCCCCAGTAAAAGGGTGGTGAAAAAGAACAGACCAGAATTGTTTTGGAAAAGAATGTTCTTAATGTCTTTTATCTGTGAACACTGGTTCCAATATAGAGGCACATCTGAGAGCTTGGTCATCGGGAGCATTTGCTTTTAGGACCTGATTATTAATTTTAGAAAAGTGTATGACCTATTACTAGAACTGAAGGTATCTGCTAAATGGGTTAATTTATTTGTGCAGCAAAACAGGCGGCAGTTGTTGGACTCTGAACTAGGCTTCTTTCTCGACCCTGCCTCTTTCAATGATAGTCTGGTAAAATGCTACATATGGTATATCAACTGTTTCCAATAGAGAGGGGGGCATTCTGTGCATTTAACATTGGTAATATGGAAGGCTGAGATGTGTTTGCTTGGTAACATAGGTACATTACTGAATCTCAGAATCTGAGGTCACCTGGTACAAGGCCGCTAGCCAAAGGAGTCTGGTTAATAACACAATCCCCCAACTGCATTCTAAATACATACCCTTATGCCCACAGTTAAGTGTAGTCCTCACCCCTCATCAAGGAAACTTTTCTTTGCAACAGATAAAGACCACTAGAGAAACCACAACTGGTCAAAATGCAGAGTTGGGGAGCCCATTCCCAGCTGATGCCTCTATAACACAACTTCAGCACCTATAGCTCAGGGAACATTGTGGAGGAGGGCGTGGCAAGATTGTTAGAGCCAGAGGAACTGGGAGGAGACTGTGTGTCC
Source organism: Apodemus agrarius (assembly GCA_964023405.1). Classification (NCBI taxonomy): domain Eukaryota; kingdom Metazoa; phylum Chordata; class Mammalia; order Rodentia; family Muridae; genus Apodemus; species Apodemus agrarius. The sequence continues at coordinate 122,950,055 of OZ030006.1, read as the reverse complement.
TAGAAGTGTTAGAAGATACAGCCACTAATGTTTTACAACATGGCTGCCTAAACATGATTGGAACAAGGGTGGCGCCATTCAACATTAGTGTGTGGAAGATATAAAGCTCATGAGCCTCAACTCTAGATGAACTCACAGCAACTAAGGGATGCTGAGTGGGAGGAGACCATCTTCTAGAGGGAAGAGCACACCACTGGTTATCTAATTCCAAGTGGGCAGTCCTGAAACCGTATATATACAAGTAACATTGTATGGACTGAGCAGGTTGTCTTTGTATGTTTAGGAATATATAACATCAATTAAAGAAAAACAAAGCTGTGCATATGAGAAAGAGAATAGGGAAGGTGGTGGTGGTGTTACATGGGAGTGGCTAGAGGAAGGATAAAGGGGAGAATGATATAATTATCTAACAATCTGAAAACAAATTATAAAAATAAAATAAATGGAGAAAAAGTTTTATTAACTCCTCCTGCTTTCCGCATCCCCCTCTCTCTGTCACACACACACACACACACACACACACACACACACACACACACCTCACCCCCACCCCCACCCCCACCCATCTATTCCTAGTCCACCTCCGATTCTCATTGGAAGGGCAGGTCTCTCGCAGATATCAATCAGCTATGGCATATCAAATTGCAGTAAGATTAGACACCTCCTCTCCTATTCAGGTTAGATTAGGCTACCCAGTAGGAGGAAAGGGTCCTGAAGGCAGGCAACAGAGTCAGAGACAGCCCACCTCCCACTGTTAGGAGTCCCCCAGAAGACCAAGCTACACAACTGTAACATGTGCAGAAGGCCTAGGTCAGTCCCATGCAGGCTCCCTTGTTGGTGGTTTAGTCTCTGTGAGCCTCTATAATCCCAGGTTAGTTGATTCTGTGGGTTTTCTTGTGGTGGCCTTGACCCCTGTGGCTCCTATAAGCCTTCCTCCCTGTCTTCAGCACGATTCTCCAAATTCCACCTAATGTTTAGCTGTGGGTCTCTGCATCTGTTTCTGCCAGTTGCCAAGTGAAGCCTGTCTGATAACAATTGGGCTGGGTACCAATCTTATGAGTATAGCAGAATATCATTAGGAATCATTTCATTAACTTTTTAATTTTTGGGTTTTGTTTTGGTTTTGGTTTTGGTTTTGGTTGGTTGTTTTGGTCAGCTGTACTTGGTTCTACCCTAGGTCTCTGGGCTATACAGCCTCGGGGTCCTGGTCCTCCAGGCAATGTCAGGGGTGGGCTCCCACTCGCAGGATGAACCCCAAGCTGAGCCAGTCATTGGTTGGCCACTCCCACAATTTCTGCCCCACTTTTACCTCAGCATATTTTGTAGGCAGGACAGATTGCAGGTTGAAAGGTTTGTGGTTGGGCTGGTGTCCCGATCCCTCCACTGGAAGTCTTGCTGATTACAGGAGGTAGCCAGTTCCTTCCTGTTCCCATCCTCACCCTCTCATCCAGACAACACCCATCTTGCCCTACCCTCAACCTCCCACCCCCTATCCACCTGTGATGTGATCTAGTTCCCTTTTGTGTTGACATCCATGCTGCCCTCTTTGAGCATTCCCGTTACTTGGTTTCTCCCCGTCGGTGGGTTCTAGCATGGTTATCCTTTACTTTATGACATGTGAGCACATACCATGTTTGCCTTTCTGGGTCTGGATTACCTCACTCAGAATGATTTTTTTTTCTAGTTCTATCCATTTGATGGCAAATTTTATGATGTTGATTTTAACAGCTGAGTAATCATATATTTCATCATATAAATGTACCTCATTTTCTTTATGCATTCTTTAGTTGAGAGACTTCTACCTTATTTCCAGCTTCTGGCTATTAAAAATAAAGCTGCTATGAATGTAACTGAGCAAGTGTCCTTGTGGTATAGTGGAGAGTAATGTTCTGTTTCTATTTTGTGGAATAATTTGAGAAGTACTGATATTAACTCTTCTTTGAAAGTCTGATAAAATTCTGTGCTAAAAATATCTGGCCCTGGATTTTTTTTGGGGGTGGGGGTTGGGAGGCTTAATGACTGCTTCTATTTCCTTATGGGTTATAGGTCTATTTAAATTGTTTATCTGATCTCCAGTAAGTGTTTCTATCAAGAAATTAGTACATTTCTTTTAGGTTTTCCATTTTTGTAGTGTACAGTTTTTTTTGACGTAAAACCTAATGATTCTTTGGATTTCCTCAGAGTCTGTTGTTATGTCCCCTTTTTGATTTCTAATTTTGCTAATTTGGATATTTTCTTTCTGCCTGTTAGTTAGTTTGAATAATAGTTTTTCTAATCTTTTGATGTTCTTAAAGAATGAATTCTTTTTTTTCACTGATTATTTGTATTGTTATCTTTGTTTCTACTTTATTGATTTCAGCCCACAGTTTATTTCCTGCTGTCTACTACTCCTGGATGTGTTTGCTTCAGGTTGTTCTAGAGTTTTCTGGTATGACATTAGGTTGCTAGTATGAAATCTCTTTGATTTCTCTATGAAGGCACTTAGTACTATGAACTTTTCTCTTAGCACTGCTTTCATTGTGTCCCATAAGTTTAGGTCTATTGTGCATGCATTTTAATTGAATTCTAGGAAGTCTTTAATTTCTTTTTTAATTTCTTCCTTGACCCAGTGGTCATTTAGTAAAGAGTTGTTCCATTTCCATGGGTTTACAACATATCTGTTGTTTCTGTTGTTTAAATCCAGCTTTAATCCAAGGTGGTCTGATAAGTTACAGGGGATTATTTCAATTTTCTTGTATCCGTTGATACTTGTTTTGTGACTGAGTATATAGCCAAATTTGGAGATGGTTCAGTGAGGTACTGAAAAGAAGGATTATTTTTTGTGTTTGACTAAAATGTTCTACAGAAATCTGTTAGGTCCATTTGAGTCATAATGTTTGCTAGTTTTATTATTTCTCTGTTTAGTTTCTGTCTGGATGTCCTGTCCATTGGTGAGAGTGGGATCTTGAAGTCTCCCACTACTAATGCATGAAATTCAATGAATGATTTAAGCTTTAGTACGGTTTCTTTTACAAGTGTGGGTACCCTTGTATTTGGGGCATAGATATTCAGAGCTGAGATGTCACCTTGATGGATTTTCTAATTGTTGAGTATGAAGAGTCCTTCCACATCTCTTCTGATTAATTTAGATTGAAAATCTATTTTGTTAGCTATTACAAAGGCTATACCAGCTGGCTTCTTGGGTCCATTTGCTTGGAAAATCTTCCTCCAGCACTTTGTTCTGAGGTAATGTCTGTCTCTGATTCTGAAGTGTGTTTTTTATATACAACAGAGTCATGGATCCTGTTTTCACATCTAGTCTGATAGTCTGTGTGTTTTTATTGGGAAATTGAGTGCATTGATGCTGAGAGATATTCATGACCAGTGGTTCTTAATTTCTGCTATTTTAATGTTGTTGGTAGTATGTGTGTGTGTCCCTTTTTTTTTCTGATATGAAAGTATTTATTTCCTTTGTTTTCTTGGGCATAGTTAATTTCTTCTGTTCGAATTTTCCTTCTAGTATCTTCTGTAGTGCTAGATTTGTAGCTAGATATTGTTTAAATTTAATTTTGTTATGAAATATCTTGTTTTCTCCATCTATGGTGATTGAAAGTTTTGCTAAGTATAGTAGTCAGGGCTGGCATCTATTGTCTCTTAGAGTCTGCAACACATCTGCCCAGGCCCTTCTGGCCTTTAGAGTCTCTGTTGAGAGCCTGGGTGTAATTCTAGTAGGTCTGCCTTTATATGGTACTTGGCCTTTTTTTGTTGCAACTTTTATTATTCCTTCTTTCCTTCTTTGTTCTGTACATTTAGTGTTGTGATTATTTTGTGGAAGGGTTGGGACTTATTTTCTGGTCCAATTGATTTAGTGTTCTGTAAGCTTCTTGTACATTTACAGGCATCTCTTTCTTTAGGTTAGGGAAATTTTCTTCTATGTTTTTGTTGAAATTATTTTCTGGGCCTCTGAGCTCAGAATATTCTCCTTCTATTTCTATAATTCTTAGGTTTGGTCTTTTCATAGTGTCTCAGATTTCCTGTATGTCTTATGTGAACTTTTTAGATTTAACATTTTCTTTGACTAATGTATCAATTTCTTTCCTTGTATCTTCTATGCCTGAGATTCTCTCTTCCATCTCTTGTATTGTGTTGGTGATGCTCGTGTCTGTAGTTCATGTTCTCTTACCTAGATTTTCTATCTTTTAAATTTCCTCAGTTTGTGATTTCTTTATTGCTTCTATTTCTGTTTTCAGATCTCAGACACTTTTATTCATTTCCTTTACTTGTTTGTTTGTATTTCCTGGATTTCTTTAAGGGATTATTTATTTTCTCTTTAAGGGCCTCTATAGTCTTTATAAGATTGGATTAAAGCTTATTTTCGTGTGTTTCAGTTGTACTGGAATAATAGGACAGCTGGACTCTAGTTGTGCTATATTTCCCTGGCTGTTATTCTGTTGTTCATCGTGTTCTCTTGATGGCCTCTAATCATCTGATTTGGGGTTATTATAGGTTTAGGTGCTGATTTCTGAGTTTATCTTTGTTAGACGGGTGCTTTTGGGGTTCTGTTTCATCTCTGGTCTTCTGGCCTGAGAGGCCTGGGGTTCTGGTGGCCAGTGAGTCTTCAGTTCTAGTAGGGTGTCTCTACTGGTGCCAATGTTGCCTCTGGGGTTCCAAGTACCTATGTGGACTCTGAAGTTCCGCAGGCCTGCTTGGTCTCTGGGTTTCCTAGTACAGGCAGTCTTTAGTAAAGTAATAGCCTTCTGCTGAAGCAGTGGGCTAGAATATGAAGCCCAGCAAAGCTAGTTCTGTTGGCTTGGCTTTAAGGAGTGTTAGTGGATGGTGGGCTGTGTCTTACCTGGGGTCCCTAGTACCAATGTTGTCTCCAGGAAATCAGCTGGAATTGTGGGCTGGAATATGGAGCCTGGGGGGAAGGGGTCTCAGATTTTAATTACTATTATTTTTTTTTAAATCTTGAAAACAATTGGTTAATCATGTTTTTCTTAACTCTCTATGCTTCTACCCAAGCTCAAATCTTTTGTGTGAGTGTATGTGTTGTGTACACAGGCACATAGAGTTTGGAAGAAAACATGAGGTGATTTCCTCTGCAACTTGTCATATCATCATCATCATCATCATCATCATCATCATCATCATCAGTAGCAGCAACTGCAACCACAACAGCAGCAGCATTATTTTGAGACTGAATTTCTCATAGAATCCAAAGCTTAGTGTTTTGGCTAGGCAGCGATATCCCAGTGTCTGCATGGCTCCAGCTTCCAACCCTGGTGTTATATGCACATGTACTATGTCCAGCTTTTACGTGGGTGCTGGGGGATTTGAACTCAGGTCCTCTTGCTTTCACAGGAAATGCTCTCACCTTTGGAACCACCACCCCCTAGTACATAACCTACTTCTAACAGCCTTACTCTATTAAGAACCACTAATTAGAACAAATTTAATCAGTGAACATGAAGCTTAATTCTTTATCCTTAATAAGCTTTTTGGTTACATGATGTTATAATGCAAACATCTGCGTGGAAGACAGCGATTGTCAGCACCGGGGGGCAAAGCAATTCGTAAGTCTTTTTTCCTGTAACTGGGTGAATAATGGGTTTGAGGTCTCCAAATTCAAAAAGGCACAGAGGATTCAGAGCCGCTCGAACAAAGTGAACCACGCTGACATCCATAGGAATTTTAGTGACAAATAAGCTGATTTTTTCATCTACTCCCGAGGTTTTCCTAATAGGTAACTCCTCGTGCTGTAGGTGTGAGCGAGTTTGTAGCCCATAAGCAGTTAAGAGTCACAACAGTTGATCCCATCTCTCCCTTGACAAATGACAACGTATCCAGAGACAGTGTTCTGCATGACCACGAGTCAGCTCTTATTCTTTCCCAGGAAAGGCCAGGTATTCACGGTCCCCTTCTTACAGAGTCAGGCTTTAACTTGTTAACTTGCTTAAGCTAGAGACAGCCTTGGTCTTGGTCAAGACGGCACTTCATGTTCTTAGCCCTATCTTCAGGCCAGTTGAATTGGACTTAAACTTGAAGAAGGTGTTTAAAAGTCACATGGGATGTGTGTGGATGGTTTCAAAACAACAGCTTAGCAGGGTTGTTTTCTATTCTTGAAAAGTCTGCTTTTCTTAAAACCCACACCACTCTGTTATCCTACAGAGTAGGTCTATGCTCAAGGAGAGAATACAAAGAATTCACGGAACTCTATTAAAAATAACAAGCATCTGTTGAAAGCAAAACTTGATTTTTTGTTCCTGAGTTGAAGAAAAGCCAGCATTTAAACATATTGAAAAACAACTTTCCTTGTTGTTTCTCCGAATTGCCGTGCTTTGTCTTGTCACAGGAGCTGTGTGCCTCTGTCTGACCAGGAGCTCTCTTACCCGGACTTAGTCCTTGTACCTGTCAAGGGCTGTGGTACCCTCTGCTTTAAAAAATCTGCTTAAAAAATTTAAGGCTCGGCCGACAGAGCCATGGTTCTGCAGACTGTTCAGAGTGGGCAGAATGAAGAAGCGGAACGAAGGTTACGAGTTCATGTGACCAGGACCAAGGTGAAGATGAGGTGACAGGGGATTGGGGGGGCAGTTGGAGAGCCTGGTAAGTTAGCATCTGGAGGACACTTGGGAGTTTACTCTTTGCTTTCAAAGAAAAGCAAGATAGTCAGAAGGTAGGGCTGGGCTTGCAGGGAGGGGAGGGATGACACTTGTAGGAGATGTCACTCAGGAATCGGTCTCAGTCTAGGTCACTGATGTGGAGATAAAACTCTGGATTTTTCTGGGGAAAATGAAATTTTCTATATAGAATGTTAAGATGATGATCTGGCTTCTTTTGACCATTCTGTTCGTTTTATGGGAAACAGACTGCAGGCAAAGGAGGGAAGAATCAGAAGCCATTTGGGGCTCCACCCCTGGCACTTGTTTGGAGAACTGGGCAAAGAGTTCCTATTCAGTAGTCACATGTGACCTACAGGGAGCTGATTCTGAACCTCCGTCAGCTGCCACACTTGGCAGATTCTTTGTTTCTTTATATAAAATGGTGTGATATTTGCATATAAGATATATATATTCTTCAAAATGCACCAAACCACCTCGAGTTTACTCATACCAAGGCAACCTCTGTATACATAGTTATTAGGATGAATTGTTGGGAGAATAATGTCCCCCAAAAATAAGTAAAGAAAAAAGAAAAAAGAAAAAAGAAAGAAAGAGAAAAAGAAAAGAAAAAAAGGAAAAACCCTTATCTGTCTGTGTTGGGTACAGATGGCTTTTTGTTTGTTTGGTTTGGTTTTTTATTTTTTATTTATTTTATTTTATTTTATTTTATTTTTATTTTTTTGATGTGAGGGTTGACTGAATCCTGATGTGGAAACCATGCCTATGGACGGAGAAAGTCTAACTCTACTTCTGATTCCTTTTGAGTTTCGGGGCTGTCACCTTCTGACAATGTCAAGATAGCCATTCTGGATCCTGGGGTTTAGCTGCCTTACACGAGCACTGAGTGTCCACAGCCACGTGCTAAGCAAGGGGAAGAACTTGGCCCAGCACTGCTGTTGATACGCTATGGATGCCATGAGCCTGTACGAAGTGAGTTTTCAGACACGCAACTCCAGCCAGGGCCCCTTGGTCCCACAGTGCTTATTTAGCACAGAATGTTTCGGGGACGAAGGGGAGGAATGAGTGCTTATGTCTTCTTTCGTTGTCCTTCTATTTGCTAAAATGTTGAATACACACACTCACACAATGCACATTCACTCATACCCACACATACAGAAGCATACTCACATATACTCACACATACGTTCACACATACACACACTCACATACTCACACTCATACACACTCATATACGTACATGCATATACACACTCATTCTCACACATACACTCACACATATACACACACACAGATAAACATATACACACATATTCACATACATGTATATATATACTTACACAATACACTTTATTTATTTATTTATTTATTTATTTATTTATTTATTTTTAATGTATTTACATTTCAAGTGTTAACCCCTTACCTGGCTTCCCCCCTTCCCAGAAACTCCCTATCCCATCCCCCCTGCTTCTATTTGGGTGTTCCTCCACCCACCCACTACCACCTCCCTGCCCTCAATTCCCCTACACTGGGGCATCTTTCAAACCTTCATAGGTTCAAGGACAACTCCTTCCATTGATGCCTGACAAGGCCATCCTCTGCTACAAATGCAGCTGGAGCCATGTGTACTAGTTGGTGGCTTAGTCCCTGGGAGCTCTAGGGAGTCTGGTTGGTTGATATTGTTGTTCTCCCTATGGGGTTGCAAACCCCCTCAGCTCCTTCAGTCCTTTCCCTAACTTCTCCATTGGGGGACTCCACACTCAGTCCAATGGTTAGTTGTGAGCATCTGACTCTCTATTTGTAAGGCTTTAACAGGGCCTCTCAGGAGACAGCCATATCAGGCTCCTTTCAGCAAGTCTTTCTTGGCATCCACAATAGTGTCAGAGTTTGGTGACTGTATCTGGGATGAATCCCCAGGTGGGACAGTCTCTAGATAGCCTTTCCTTCAGTCTCTGCTCTGAACTTTGTCTCTATACTTGCTCCTGTGAGTTATTTTGTTCCCCTCTCTCAGAAGGACCAAAGCACCCACATTTTGGTCTTCCTTCTTGAGTTTCATGTGGTCTGTGAATTGTATCTTGGGTGTTCAGAGCTTTTGGGCTAATATCCACTTATCAGTGAATGCACACTTTGTGACACACATACACCCATACACACACATACATATATACACACATATACACAAGGCCTTAGCATCAGAAGGACTATGAATAAGTCTAAAGATAACTCAGGCTATCCTTTGAGTAATCTGGCTTTTGCACAGGGGTTCTAAGCTCAGAGGATGCTTCTGCCTGAAATAACTCATTCTGATACTCGGCTCCATGGCAGAGAAAGGTGACAGAGCCAAGCTTGTGTCTGGGCTCTTGTCTGTTTGAAGGAAACCCCTGGAGTTTTTCCTATTGGAGCACAATGTTCAGTTCGGTCACCAGTTTCAAACGGAAAGTATTCCTGTGATGTAAATATTCTTTTGTAGGCTTTCTGAAGCTTGTAGCCACTTCAGTAGCATCTTGCAACCATGGCAACCAAGGGAGCACAAGTCTCATGACAAGAAGCAAAAGAACCCTGGAAAGACCAAGATATGAAGCTTTTCAGTATTGTGTGTATTCCAATGGTTCACTGCAGCCTGTTTGAAACAAAATAAATTGTAGATGGGTTTGCAAGAGAGGGGCTCTTAAAAAACACCTTTAGAATCTTTGAACATTCCTGTTCATTCCCCCTTGTTATCAACTGTCAATGAAACAGTTTGTGCTCATCCTAAGTATTGCCTTGAACCAGAGTTGAGTGACAGTTTACTCCACTGGCATGGACACCAGAGGAGTTAAGAAGACCCCCTGTGCCAAGGCCAACGCGTACCTTACATCTGTGCGGTGGTTAGTCTGCCCTGCTAATGCACCTGAAGCACAGGAGGAACTATTCCACAGAGCATCTCAGCTTCCCAATTTTAATCCGAACCCTCACATCCATGTTCTGAAACCCCAAGAGCTGTCCTTTGTGGAGGACTTTGCTTAAACTTTTAAGAGCACCAGTGGTTTGCTGAACGTTAGATCAAAGTCCTTAGAATACATGACACCAGGACATTTTGTAGAACAAAAGTGACTTTTATATATGATGAAAGGCATTAAGAAGGATCAAGACTTCCACACACTAACCTAAAAACCTCACCTCTGCTGACTTTGGTAGTACCTCCATTTCTGTCTTCATCTAAAAGATGAAGTGTGGACCACAACACTAAGCTCATAGCATCTAGACCAGAGCCCACATACACCATCTACTGTAAGAAGGTATCAAGAAGTACATGGACAGGGTGCATCTGCAAAGTAGCTGGTGTTTTCTGACCTTTCCGGGTAGTGTGCACTTTAATTCATTCAATGTGTATAAACATTACAGGAGAATATTTTGAGAAAGAATCTCATGTGGCACATGTACATAGTAAGTACATGACTTACTATGTAGCTGAAGATGTCATTGAAGTCCAGATCTTCCTGCTCCCACCTTCTGAGTGTTGGGATGCTTGACTTATGCAGCCTCAAGTGTGCATGTTAGGCAAAGCGCTCTGTCAACTGAACTATATCCCCAGTCCCCTTTAGAAGAGTCTTAAATCTCTATGTTTACCTCCTAGCATCTACTTTTGTTTTGTGTTGACAGTTGTGTTGGGTTTGAACTCAATGACTCTGCTAGATAAGGAGTCTATCAGTGAGCTACACCCCCAATTCCTCAGTTGTTTTTTTTTAAATGTGATTTGTTCTATTTAGAGCTTAGTCACTTTTTCCCTTTAAAAAGGTATGTGTTGGTGTGTGTGTGTGTGTGTGTGTGTGTGTGTGTGTGTGTGTTTGTTTCCACTGTAATGTACACAGATTGGTTAGAGGACATTTTAAGGAGTTGGTTGTTTCACCTTTCTGTTTCTGGAATTGAACTCAGGTCATCCATCATGCTTGTGTGGTGGCAAGCATCTTTATCCTCTGAGCTATATTTTTATTTTTATTTTTTTTAATACAGGGTCTTTCATTGGTCCAGGGCTGACTAGTTAGGCTTGGCTGGCCAGCTAGTGAGTCCCTGGAACCTGCCTGTCTCTGTCTCCCTAGCACGGGGATCACAAGTGTGTGCTGCCACCCCCAGCTTTTTAATCTGGGTCCTGTATCAAACTCGGATCATCAATCTTGCATTACAAGGGCTTTACTGTCATGGCCGATCTATCTCCTTGGTTCTGGCTCTCATTTCTCAGGAGCTGCTGACAAAGGAAGAGTAGAACTGCATTACTCTCTTGTTCAATGCCAAGGCTCTCATTCCCATTGGTTACCATTGTTGGTTCTCAATTGTGATGATTTTGCTCCTAAACGGACATTTGATAGTCTTTACAGTTATTTGGCTGCCACAACATAGGAGTGGGTGCTGGTGTCTAGAGGGTATCAAACATTCTACCATCTATGGGAGAGCAAATAATAAATCTTTTCAAAATGATTATAGCAAAAGATGAGGAAACTCTGTTCCACATGAAGTGTTTCCTTTCCACTCCTCCCGTATCTTGATAGGAGGCAATGGGAGGATCTAGGATCAATAATACTAATTTGCTTTTACCTTTGTTTATTTTAAATAGTCTGTTTCAGTATGGGATTCAGAGTTGTTACTGGGAGCTAATAGGCTTTGGAGTGAAATAAAGTGGGTTCCTATTCTTTGAGTCACCTGAGTACTAGTTGTGCATCCTTGATCAAGAGATTCAGCTGCTGTGAGACCATTTTCTTCATCTGTGAAGAAGAGGAGTATTTGTGGTGATAACTCACAATTAAATTTTAAAGCACAAAGCAGCAGCTTTGGCCGATAGTTGCACTCTATGAATGCTTTCGGTTTCCACCTCTGAGCAGCAGTAGGAAATGCCTGCTGTAAACAGGATGCGGGACTGCTGCATTTATTAATTTTATTGTTGGTTGTTAAGAAAATATATGGCAGTCCTGTATCCCATAAAGATCTCCCTAATCATCATCTCCTTTGAGGAAAGTGTGTACTGTAGGTGTCGGTTTTGATCATTGGTACACACACAGAAGGAAACGAGATAGATGCTTACAACTGCACAGAAACACAAGTCAGGAGAGCAAATGCCCAACTCATAAAAATTGAGCAATTACATGAGTTTCGTGGTCAGAGCATTTTGGAAAATTCTCATTAGGAAAAAAAAAAGTGAGCAGGGGGACTTTCAGGTAAGACTAGATGCCATGTCAGAGCAAGTGGCTGGTTATAATCAGGAAAGAAAGGGAAGAGGAATATTCCATCACTCTATCAGCAGCTTCTTTAGTGTCCGGGAGCAACTTGGTCAACACCCCAGGGAACTTCCTCTCCCACTGGGATCTGGACTTGTTGTTGAGACTGAGACCAGCACAGTGGCCGCTGCAGCAGCAGATTCGGAGAGACTAACAGTTGACTGCAAACATCATCCAGGAAATCTACAAAAGCTGTGTTGATAGGGATTTTATAGAAGGTGGAACCAGTCACTGCTGCTAGAATCACTATCAGCACATCAGTGAAGAAACCGGAAAGAGCAGAATCTAAGCACAGGCCCTAAAGAGCGCCTACCAGCTCTAAATGGAAGCTACCAATTTCAGGCCTGCAGGAACTGAAGTTGGGTAGAAGCATTTGTGTCTGCCTTCCGCAATTCACAGACAAGGCTTGTGTCAAGTCAACAAAGACCAATAGGCATACTTACTCATTCCTGGTCCTGTGACATCTCTTAAAGTCCAGAAGCTGAGCTGGTTTATGACATTTGAGTGCATCATTTCTTCTTCTTCTTCTTCTTCTTCTTCTTCTTCTTCTTCTTCTTCTTCTTCTTCTTCTTCTTCTTCTCCTCCTCCTCCTCCTCCTCCTCCTCCTCCTCCTCTCCCCTTCTCCTTTACCCCTTCTCTTCCTCCTCCTCCTGCTGCTGTTCTTTTCTCTCTTATTCTTTCTACTCACTTATTTCCTTGCCTTTGTTATTCCTGCTCTTATGTATGTTTTCCTCTTCTACTTCCCATATAGAAATCTCCTACGAATTGTAGTCTCACTGTGACATTATCCCCAATAACTAACATGTTTAGTGTACACAGGACCCATTGACTTCCTAAAACAAGTATTTTTTGTAGTCATCTTATACTCTATCACCAAAGTAGGTTAAACTCTGAATAGTGACTGTTTCTATAGATAGTACTCAACCAATAGGATGTAGTAGACATGGAGTCTGGTACCTAGAACACAAGTCTAACAAAGGAAAATATAACTATAATTGTAGTGCAATCTAGTCTCTTTGAATACTACACATATCTCCTAAATACAGGAAAATCAAAGCCCATTCAGATCCAAGACATACACAGAACATTAAACCTATGGAACTGTTCACGCCATTGTATAAATCACTGAATGTACAGAATAAAGAAAGTAAAAAGCTAATACCAGAACAGGGAAGTGGGAAGGGGTGGATGGGGGAACAGGGGAAGGGAAAAGGGCATGTGGGACCTCTGGGGGATGGGGAACCAGAAAAAGGGAAATGAAATGTAAATATAGAATATAGCCAATAAAAAAAGATTAAAAAAATAAAAAAAAATGAAAAAAGCTGTAAGAGAGAAAGGCGAAGTCACATTTAAAGACCATCACAATAACTACTGAATTTTCAGTAAAAAAAAAACCCTTTATTTAAAGCAAGATGGTCTTCTAATGATGTGTTTCAAATTATAAAAGACCACAACTGCCAAATTTGATTAATATACCCAGTAAAACCATCCATCATAATTAAAAGGTGAAAAAAAACCCTTTACATTATAATGCAAGTTAAAAGAATTTATGAATACCAAGCCAGCCCTGTAGAAGACACTGACAGGAATATTTTTGACTTGAGAAAAAGATTATTGAACCCAAGAGGTTATATGAGGGGAAAAAAAGATGCTAAGGCACTTGTTATACAAAGGACTTAGGAACTGCCAAATTCTATAAACTCACCAAAATGACAGGGACATCCACCTTTCAAAACAAGAATCAACTCTTGCCTCCTCTACTTAATATAGTGCTGAAGTTTTCCTGGAACAATAAGTCAAGAGATGAAAATAAAAATAATACAAATAAGAATTCAAAGCATCCTTATTCACAGATGATAAAATTAGATCCCAAACTTCTAGAGACAATAAAGACTTTCAGCAATAAATTAACATAGTTTAATAACCTTCTTATATACTAATGACAAACATACTGCGAAAGGCATAAAAGAAACAATACCTTTCAGAATAGCTTCAAAACTACCTTGGAATAAGCCTAACTGTAGGAATAAAAAACATATACAAAGAAAACCTTACAACACTGGATAAAAGGAATTAAGAAGACAGCAGAAAATTGAAAAATCTCCCATGTTCATGGATTGATGGGTAAGATTAATAATGTACAAATGATCATCTTATCAAAAGAAACCTACAGATTCAATACAATACCTATAAGAAAATACAATGAATTTTTTAAACAGAATTGTAAAACCAATATTAAAATTTGTATGGAAGCACAAAAGACCCAATCAATCAATCAATCAATCAATCTCAAACACCAAAATACTTCTAGGAGCATCACTATATGTGATGTCAAGTTATACTACAGTGCCTGTAGTAATAAAAACCATCATGGTATGGACTCACAAAGAGACACACAGATCAGTGAAATTGAGTTGGGGGCTCAGATACAAGTCTATGCATCTACAGCTAGTTGATTTTTGACAAAGATGGTAAAAACACTCATCAGAAAGAGAGACAGTATCATTTAACAAATCATGCTGGGAAAGCTGCCTATAGGAGAATAAAACTTCTTCCTTTTCTCACCCTGTTTTCCCTCATATACTCTTAAATGTATCAAAAATTTTAATTTTAGATGAAACTATAAAACATCTAGAGGAACAAGTAGGAAGTATAGTTCATGAAATAGGCTCAGATGTGGACTTTCTGAATAGGATCCCAATCACACAAGAAACAAGTATGACCTCATTGGAAAAACAGAAAAAAGAACAGAAAGAATACTTTTGTACTGTAAATGAAACTGTCCCCTGATATAAGAGGGGAGTAAAATATCTTTACTAGCTAAATATTTATAAAGGATTAAATGTCTAGTATATATGAAGAACTAAAAACATAAACAACTGAATTAAAAATAGGCTATGGAACTGAATATAATGTAGAGTTCTTAAGTGAAGAAATAAAAATGGCTAAGACTATTTTAAGAAGTGTTCATCATTCTTAGCCAGAAGGGAAATGCAAATTAGAAGTACCTTGAGATTTAATCTTACTCTAGTTATAATGGTTAAGGTCTACAGTTGATACCAAGTGCTAGGTTGGAGGGAAAGCAGAACCTTTATTCACTTTTGGCGAGACGGCAAACTTATGCAGTCATAATAAAAATCATTAGAAAAGCTAAAAATATATCTACCATATGACCCAGTTATACTACTGGTATATGACTAGAACACTCTATCCTACACATTCCAGAGATTATGTACAAATAACTTGCCTATATTTATTATTGAGCTATTCACAATAACTAGGAAATAGAATCAACCTAATATCTATCATCTGATTAATAGACAATGGAAATGTGGTATATGATACACAATGGAATTTCATTCAACTATAAAGAAAAATGAAATTATGAAAAGTTCAAGTAAATGGATAGAACTGAAAAACAAAACAAAACAAAACAAGATTACTCAGACCTAGATATAAAAATGTTGTTTGTTTTTCCTCATATGTGACTCCTAACTACAAATCTTTAGATTAATGGATTTGGCTTAGAGTATCTGTAAATGTCAGGAAGTTAGAAAGGGTTCACTGAGGGAGAAGGTATAAGAAAGACTTTATGAAAGGGCGGATGATGGTCGGAGTCAGAAAGAGGATTAATGTTGTGGGGAGGTGTATGGGAGCGTGGGATTGGGAAAGTGCAGACGCATGGGGATAGTTTAAAAAAACGGTTTCTGTGGGAGAAAGGAGATGAGATAGGATATTAGAAATGAAAAAAAGCAATAAAATTCATTATATAAGTGTATGACATTTTCAAATAATTTAAATAATATTTAAAAAAAGAAAAAGAGAAGCGGGGCAAGCAATTTTAGGAAGACTTATCTCTAATCTTGAGCTCATAGCTGACTCCCAACTCACTTCTCTAGAAATGTTGTCAGAATTTCCAGGCAAGTTTCTGTGTGTCTTTGAGAGTGCCTTCCGCATGGCTTATGAAGGATGCTTGAGATGGAAGGCCCCTGTGTTTTCATTTGGGACTTGACTTAGTTAAAAGCAATCATGCTAACAAAAGAGTGGGGTAGAGAGTCTGCTTCGCTCAATTTTTCTATTGCCTTACCAATTTCATGTCAGATTTTGGGTTTTAAAATATAAGACAGCAGGAAAACCATTTAATATAGTAGTGGCAGCGTGGACCAAGCCTAAGTCGGCATGAAGCATGAAGTGGTATGGTATTGTAAGGTGGCAAGGGTTGTTTTCCTTTAGCTTTAGACATGGTAGCCTAGTGGTGTAGACTTGGCCACTCCATGCCTGTGCATAACTGCTAAGAAAAGGCGTTCATGAGACACACAACAGAGTGGAGAGCGACTTTCATTCTTCAGCCAGTTTTTTTTGATTCAGCACAAAGATGATATAAGAAATGATGCTGGCATCCATGCTTTATTGGAACTAGGGACCTATACATCACGTGGTACCAAACAGATCCAAAAGCATTTCTCCAGTTCAAGCCATGTACTTCTTCCATGGAATATTCCTCTGTGTTAAAGCGCTGTAGACCCCAGCTAAAGCACAGATATAGCACCTTATTTAGAAATGATAGCCCAGTGACTTCCGAACTTCATTGTGTATTACAGTCGCTTTTGGAAAGATACTAAAAATGGATGCTGAACAAATCTATGATGAGCCACATTTTTTTTTCCTTAGCGTACATGTGTGTATGAGAGAGATGGAGCCTAGAGGGAAAGGGAGCCAAGCATGTACCAAGGTACTCTCATGGAGGTCAGAGAATAACTTTCATGGTTATGAAACTTAGGCTTTAATGGCTGAAGCAGCCCTAGAGAATAATGTTTGGAAGTCATTTCTCTCAGTTGCAGCAGGATCTCTTGTTTTCTTCTATGCTGTACATTCTAGGCTAGCTAGCAACTGAACTTCTGGGAGTGATTTTGTCCCATCTCACTGTAGGATTGCTGGGATTACAGAGTCACAGGATTGTATTCAGGTTTAACTTATTTGTTTTTATTTATTGGATAGGACATCAAATCCTACCCCCACAGTGACTCTAACAAGGCTACACCTCCTTGGTTTCACTTTCCATGGGCCAAGAACATTCAAAGTACATCACCCAACCATCCCCCCCTTCTCTCTCCCTCCCTCCCTCCCTCCCTCCTTCCTTCCCTCTCTCCTTCTCTCCCTCTCTATTGAGTACAATTTATATTGGCTTTATTTGTATGTATTTAAGTCTGAGGTCTGGTGTCTAAAAAAAATTGAAAAACAAAAGCTTGGTTCTCTCTCTCTCAGTACCACTGACTGCCTGCCTGTAGCTCTGCATCTCAGGGTGGGGCCTTATGAAATTTTCCTGCATCCATGTTGGTGTACAAACTGGTGTGGTCTTTGTGGGTCTTGTGCAGGCAGCCACAATGGTGAGACTTCATGAGTTTGACCTGCTTGATGTGCCAAGACACTTTCATGCAGCAACCAACCCAGTCCTTAGCCTCACATGACCTTCTTATGCCCTCTTCTATGGCTTTCCTTGAACCTTAGGTATAAGGGTTATACTACAGATATCACTTAAGGGGAAAACCACTCATGGTCCCTTACTTTTTGCTCAGTTGTGTGTATCATTACAAGTCTCTCTCTACTACAAAATGGAACTTTTCTGTTGAGGTGTGAGAGGTTCACTTATCTGTAAGTCTAAGACCGAGCAGGCTATATTTATGTATTTAGGAATATCTGTGCATGCGCGCGCGAACACACGCGCACACACACACACACACACACACACACACACACACACACATATATATGCCTGTAACAACAGTTAATGAAAAAAGAAGTCATGTGTTTGAAAGAGAGCCAAGTGGGTGGTATACAGGAGAATTTGGTGGGATGAAAGGGAAGGGAGAAATGATGTAATTATATTATAATCTAAAAAAACTAAAAGAAATAACTTTTAAAAGGCATTTAAAAATGAATTACCTTAGTGATATGATAGATGTAGGTTCTTGTTCTCCTAGAGGACCTTTCCACCCGTTGTTCTGGGTTAGGTTTATAGTTCCAGGCATGAGTGCCCTCCAATAGAGCAGGCACTAAGTCCAATAGGATAGCTGTTGTTTACCCCTAATATACATGACAGTTTTTCCTCTTAGCCATTTTTCTTGAGTAGGAGAAAATCTTACAGCAGTTTTAATTTGCATTTCATTTTCATAGTTGGTAAGGATGTTGAACATTTTTGATATATTTTTGACTTCTTTTGCCTTTAGTAAAGTTCTATTTATGTCCATAGATGATTTTTAAGTAGTCTGTTTATTTTCTTGACCTTTTGTGTTTTGAATTCTTTATTCTAGGTGTTCGTCCTTGAGCAGATCTCTTCTACTGTGTGGGTTTCCTCGTCATCCAATTGTTTCCATAGCTGTACAGAAGCTTTTTAATTTTATCAAGTGCTATTTGTCAATTGTTGGCTTTAATTCTTAGGCAAATGAAGTCCTGTTCAGAAAGTTCTTCCTTACCCCTATATTTTGTAGGATTCTCCTTGTGTTGTCTTCTAACAGTTTCAGTGTTTCAGATCTTTTTATTGGAGTCTTCATTCCATACAAAGTTAGCTTTTGTTCAGGGTGATAGATACAGATCTAATTTTGTCCTTCTACTTGTGGATATAGTTTCCCCAGCACCATTTGTAGAAATGCTGTTTTTCTTTGGTGTATACTTTTGGTATTTTTGTCAAAGATCCAATGGCTGTACTGAACATGTACTCACGTTCAAGCCTTCTGTCCTGTCTGTTTGGTCTACAAGTCTGTTTTTGTGTCAGCGTCACACTGTTTGCATTACTACAATTCTATAATATCACGACATTTGGACTTAATCCTGCCAGCATTGTTGTCTTTGCTTGGGTTGCCTTTGCTATCTGGGGTCTTTTTTGCTTTCATATTAATTTGAGGATGTCTTTTTCTATTTCTGTGAAGAATATTGTGGAAATTCTGATTGAGATGACATTGAATCTGTAAATTGTTCTTGGTAGGATGGTCATTTTTGTAATATTAATTCTACTGGTTTATGAGCATGGGAGATCTTTCCACTTTAAAAAATATCTTTCTCAATTTTTTTCTTATTTTTATTCCTAAATATTTTCATTCTTTGGGGATATGAAAACCCTCATGTCAATGAGGTTGTGTTTATGATCTTAGTCTCCATGTGTCTTCTTAGTGTATAAAGGCAACTGAGTTTTGTAAGTTGATTTTGTAACTTACCACTTTGTTGAAATTATTAATGTTTTCTAGAAATTTTCTGGTGGAATTTTTGGGAACTCTTGCATATATATCATATAATATTCAAATAGGGATTTGGCTTCTTTTGTATTCATATCCCTTTAATTTTCTTCTGTTGTCATATTGCTATAGCTAGTGCTTCAAATACTATGTGGAGAAGGAGTGAAGATAATAAATATTGTCCCAACCCATTCTTGATTTTGATGGGCTTGTTTGGGTGTTTTCTCTATTTAGAATCATGTTGACTGTAGGTGTGTCATACACAGCCTTTATTATGTTGAGGTATGTCTTATCCAGTTGTACCATCTTCAGGACTTAAATTGTGAAAGCATGTTGGATTTTGTTAAAGGCTTTTTCTACATCTATTGATATGGGCATATAATTTTTGTCTCTAAGCCCATTTGAGGATTTGGATGAGTGCTGACAGGGTGGCACTTAGAGGGCAAACACATCAGACTAGGCAAAAGCACAAGATGTGCTGGTTATGTGGGGCCTGGGGGATGGATATGATGTGGAGTCTGGAGGCCACATCTGGCTTTTTGAGAAACCATGATTTAATTAGCTTATGATAAAACATATGAAAAAATATCTTCCACATAATGTTTATTCTGCATCTGGGGTAAAGAACCATTACAATAACAATTTAAGTCCTGGCCTTTGTATGATTTTTCTGGTTCAAAATATTTGTGGATTACCATCCACCTTCATTCTTTAGCATGACTCACTTTGGCATTGATTCATGAAACTGAATCTTGAGTTTGGGTAAAGGAACAGAGAGACAGCAAAAAGGAACATTTGTGTAGATCTCACACTCAGAATAATGTATTTAAATGCCATGTCTCAGGGGCACTAAGGGTCTCCATAAGAACACATTGACATCCTCCGATGGTTTCCCACTGGGCACTCATCCTGTTCTCAACATTTTTCTAAAATGAAGAGTTGGTGATGATGGGTGCTGGATGTGTGACTAGCTCACCAGTGAATAGATGGCTTATAACACAGCCGCATGGCCAGAAAGGGCTGACAAGTCTGGGATTAAAACACACATAAACAGACCAGATGCTGATCACTTCCCAGGGTTGCCTGTGTTCAGCCATGTTCTTGAGTATTGAGCTATTTCATAAATAAGAGTTCCCTTTACAGGAATTCTCTAGATGAACTATAAAAACCTTAGAACTAAAACCTTGAAGTCTTCATTGTGAACTAAGGGTTCTCAATGCATTCCCACAGGTCAAATGACAGCCCCAAACTATAAACTGTGGAACCTAAGGCCCAAGACAGGGTCATGATGATACTATGCACCATTAAACAAATGGCCTTTTGCATGTATCTTGGTAGCTGGGTGCTTGGCTCCAGCCACAGCCAATCTCTGGTGTTGCTGAGAGCCTACAGACTTCCATGGTAAGAATGACCCTGTTTCAGCTGCTCCTCCAACCTGTATTTTTCTCCTAGAAAATGAACCATTTCTATTTATGTTAGGTGAAAGTTGAGAATATGTTAGTGTATAACCAAAAGTTCATCCTTCACAATGCTCATGTAATTGTCCTCAGGCACAGGAAGCCTCATGTCCCACATTAGTCAAGGGTGCTTCTAGGTGTTAATCACTAATCTCACATTTATCTGAAAGGAAAAAAATGACGAGAATTGAAATGGACACAGATCAGTATGTTAAGGTGAGGAACCTAAAGATCCATGAGTACCATGTACCTTCAGACACATTTCTAAGCTCCTCTGATTTATGAAAATATTTGGCATTACTCCCCTCCACACATTTTCTCCTCAAATACTTAATTCTCACAGATAAAGTTTTCTTGAAAACAATGAAGTATTGTATCTCTGAGCTGTGATTTATATGATTTCTGATGTCAGGAGGATATTTGATCATCTCCACCATCCCCAAAGGGAAGAAGAGCCTGTGGGGAATAGAAATGTACCTGTGGCAAAGAAAGGGTCTTAGGTAAAGGTCATTCTGGCTTTACTCTGGACATTCTTGCTTCATACAATTTAATGCTTGTACAAATGGTTGCTGACAGGTCTTTATGTATAGTGAACACCTATTGACTTGTCCCTTAGGGACTCTTGTGAAATTTATATGGAGTCAAATTGCCAAGTCATAGGAAAACATTCTGTCTGTCTGTCTGTCTGCCTGCCTGCCTACACACACACACACACACACACACACACACACACACACACCCCTTGCCTGTGTTGTTTCAGACTGTTCTGTGAAAACATGCCTGCCCACCTAAAGCTGAGTGACCTGCATGATGGATCAGGCAACCCATGCTCAGCCACTTTGGTTCCACCTAGAAAGGATGCTTATCTAATCATCTGACATGGGAGCTAAAGCCATAAGAGATGGGCCAGTGGCCTGTTTCTATCATCTATGCTTAGAGTGACAGAGAAAGGAGGGTCCTTACTCTGACTTGATTGTGAAATGGCCCCAGAGTTTGCATTTTGAACACTTGACTCAAAGCAGGTGGCACTATCCGGGGAGGTTGTGTGGCCTTGCTGGTGACAGTGAGTCACAAGGGAGGGGTCTTTGTGGGCTAGAGTTCAGGCCTGCCTACATCCCATTTTCTCTGCTCTCTTTTATTTGTGGAGACAGAAGCAGCTCTCACCATACAGTACTTTGCAGTGCCACAGACTGAGCTGCCGCCAGCTACCACGCCTTTTCCACCGTGATGCACTCTGATGTTAGGAGCTGTGAGGGAAAATAAACCCCTTTTCCTTCAAGCGACTTCTGTCAGGGCCTGTGTGAAAGTAATAAGAAAAGCATCTACCACAGCCTAGAGATGATGGCCAAACACTATGAGAGGCAGAGAGGAGAAACCGCCAAGCAGAGACATTAAAGGATCGACCTCTGGTAGCTGTTGTGATTCATTCATCCTAGAGTTTCACCTTTACTGACATTTCTTGCTGTGAATTCCACAAGATAGTCTTCTACAACCATACCCACAATGCAAGACTTAGTGGATTTCTTTTCATTGTGATCCAAAAACCTTTTAACATAAAAACAACTAATCCTCCTAAAAATCAATACCATGAACCCAGATGTGATCTGAATGTTCTTGGAAGTTTATTGCAAATTAGTTCTTAGAGGGTTTTTTTTTTTAAATTTTTTGGCATATATTTTAGATTTGACTGAAAAGCAATTGTTATCAGTTGCTTTTCTCATGAGAGATGAGACTCTTCTGTCACACACATGATAGCCACCACTGTCCATAAAAAGGCATTAAATAGCATCCAACTCATGTGAAGATAATTCTTCCAATGTGTGACTTTCAAAGACTCTAGCTGGCATCATGTAGGCATAGCAATAGCATAGTTGTCCTCTGTGTTTTCTATATTCGTGTCTACTACTCCTCCGTCAGTCAATGGGCTCTTTATTTGTGTACATTTTACCTGTGGTCGGATGGTGCACTTTCAGGGTAGGGTATTAGGGGTTTCTCATACTATCTTTTCATAAGGCCAATTTAAAACTGTCTCCCTGGGTTCTGGAGTAAAATTCAGCACTGGGTCAAATGATGGGTTAAACATTACTGCAATGCATTCATACGGAGGGGGTTCGTGGCATTTACTGTGCAAGTACAAGGATTCTCAGCAAGTGAATAAGAAGCCAATTGTAGTCACGAATCTGTACTCCTAGTTACAGAAGGAGATGGATTTCCAGAGTTTGCTGGCCAGCTCATCTAGCTGAAAGAACAAGCTTCAGGATCAATGAGAAATTCTATGTCAAGGGAATACAACAGAGAGTAACAGAATAGGCCCCCTGGCCTCCTCCTCTGGACTTAGTACTCATGTGCAGGGGCACCTCTCCATCCACATGTGTGAATACCACAACCACACACACACACACACACACACACACACACACACACATTGAGAGAGAGAGAGAGAGAGAGAGAGAGAGAGAGAGAGAGAGAGATGCATGCACTCATGCTCTTGCCTTTGTCATGAAAAGGGATATGAAGAGTAGTAGAAAAAAACATTTAGGTGTGTGGGTTCATTTCTGAGTCTTCAATTCTATTCCATTGATCTACCTGTCTGTCACTGTACCAATACCGTGCAGTTTTTGTTTTGTTTTGTTTTTATCACTATTGCTCTGCAATACAGCTTGAGGTCAGGGATGATTTCCCCAGAAATTCTTTTATTGTTGAGAATAGTTTTCACTATCCTGGGTTTTTCGTTATTCCAAATGAATTTGCAAATTGCTCTTTCTAACTTTATGAAGAATTCAGTGGGAATTTTGAAGGGGATTGTGTTTAATCTGTTGATTGCTTTCGGTAAGATGACCATTTTTATGATATAAATCTTGCCAATCCATGAGCATGGGAGATTTTTCCATCTTCTGAGATCTTTTTCGATTTCTTTCTTCAGGGACTTGAAGTTCTTATCATACAGATCTTTCACTTGCTTGATTGGTGTCACACCAAGGTATTTTATATTGTGACTATTGTGAAGGGTGCTGCTTCTCTAATTTCTTTCTCAACATGTTTATCCTTTGAGTAGAGGAAGGCTACTGATTTGTTTGAGTTAATTTTATATCCAGCCACTTTGCTGAAGTTGTTTATCAGGTTTAGGAGTTCTCTGGTGAAATTTTGGGGTCGCTTGAGTATAATATCACATCATCTGCAAATAATATATTTTGGTGTTTTCCTTTCCAATTTGTCTCCCTTTGACCTTCCTTTGTTATCTCATTGCTCTGACTAGGACTTTGAGTACTATATTGAATAGGTAGGGAGTGGGCAGCCTTATCTAGTCCCTGATTTTAGTGGGATTGCTTAAAGTTTCTCTCCACTTAGTTTGATGTTGGCTACTGGTTTGCTGTATATTGCTTTTACTATGTTTAGGTATGGGCCTTGAATTCCTAATCTTTCCAAGACTTTTACTATGAAGGGTTGTTGAACTTTGTCAAAAGTTGTCAAATGCTGAAAATGCTTTCTCAGCATTTAAAGTTTGTTTATATAATGGATCATATTGATGGATTTGCATATGTTGAACTATCCCTGTATCCCTGGAATGAAGCCTATTTGATCATGATAAATGATCATTTTGTTGTGTTTTTGAATTTGGTTTGAGAGAATTTTATTGAGTAGTTTTGCATTGATGTTCATAAGGGAAATTGGTCTGAAATTTTCTTTGTAGGATCTTTGTGTGGTTTAGATATAAACAAACTGGGTAGTGTTCCTTCTGTTTCTATTTTGTGGAATAGTTTGAAGGGTATTGGTATTAGGTCTTTGAAGGTCTAATAGAATTCTACACCAAACCCATCTGGTCCTGTTTTTTTGTTTGTTTTTGTTTTGTTTTGTTTTTGTTTTTGGTTGGGAGACTTTTAATGACAGTTTCTATTTCTTTAGGTGTTATGGGACTGTTTAGATGGTTTATCTGATCCTGATATAACGTTGGTACCTGGTATCTGTCTAGAAAAGTGAACTCACACACCTATGGTTACTTAATCTTTGACAAAGGATCTAAAACCATCAAGTGGAAAAGAGACAGCATTTTCAACAAATGGTGCTGGTTCAACTGGCAGTCAGCATGTAGAAGAATGCACATCAATCCATTCTTATCTTCCTGTACAAAGCTCAAGTCCAAGTGGATCAGGGACCTCCACTTAAAACCAGATACATTGAAACTAATAGAAGACAAAGTGGGGAAGAGCCTTGAACCCATATGCATAGGGGAAAATTTCCTGAATGGTACACCAATGGTTTATGCTCTAAGAAAGATCAATAATTGACAAATGGAACCTCATAAAATTGCAAAGCTTCTGTAAGGCAAAGGACACTATCAATAGGACAACATGGCAACCAACAGATTGGGAAAATATCTTTACCAATCCTATATCCGATAGAGGGCTACTTTCCAATATATAAAAATAACTCGCCGGGTGGTGGTGGCGCACGCCTTTAATCCCAGCACTTGGGAGGCAGAGGCAGGCGGATTTCTGAGTTCGAGGCCAGCCTGGTCTACAGAGTGAGTTCCAGGACAGCCAGAGCTATACAGAGAAACCCTGTCTCGAAAAACCAAAAAAAAAAAAAAAAAAAATAACTCAAGAAGTTAGACTCCAGAGAATTAAATAACCCTCTTAAAATGTGTTACAGAGGCAAACAATGGATTCTAAACTGAGGAATACAGAATGGCTGAGAAGCACCTATAGAAATGATCAACATCCTTAGTCATAAGGGAAATGTAAATCAAAACAATCCTGAGATTCTACCTCACACCAGTCAGAATGGTTAAGATCTAAAACTCAGGTGACAACAGATGCTGGAGAAGATGTGGAGAAAGAGGAACACTCCTCTATTGCTGGTGGGATTGAAAACTGGTACAACCACTCTGGAAATCAGTCTGATGGTTCCAGAAAATTGGACATAATACTACCTGAGGACCCAGCTATACCACTACTGGGCATATACCTAAAAGATGTGACAACATACAATAAGGACATATTCTCCATTATGTTCATAGCAGTAATATTTATAATAGCTAGAAGCTGGAAAGAACCCAGATGTCTTTCAATAGAGGAATGGATACAGAAAATGTGGTACAATTACAAAATGGAGTACTAATCAGCTATTAAAAACAATGACTTCATGAAATTCTTAGGCAAATGGATGGGACTAGAAAATATCATCCTGAGTGAGGTAACCCAATCACAAAAGAGCACACACGGTATGCACTCACTGATAAAAAGCCCAAAAGTTTGGAATACCCAAGATACAATTCACAGACCACATGAAGCTCAAGAAGGAGGAAGACCAAAAATGTGGATGCTTCAGTCCTTCTTAGAACAACAAAATACTCACGGAAGGTAGAGAGTAGGAGGGACTTGGGAGGAAGAGAAGAGGGGATGGGGAAAAAGGGGGGCCAGGATCAGGTATGAGAGGAGATGGGATGATATACAGAGGATCAGAAATTCGAACAGAGGTGTGTAGCAATGTGGGTGGGGGGAGAAGTTATAACTGTGAAAATGTGAATTTTATTATATATCTCACATCATTGTTATTGTACATTTCAAAATATCTATTTTTGTTTTATTTTCTCTATTTTCTGGCTTTATTTAAATATGAGAGGGATTTCTAATTTTTTTAATAAACTGCTTAAATCATAAAAAAAGAAAAAATACTTAATGTAAAACAAGGAAATGCAACGGATGTATTGGCAAGTGGCAACACCAAGGGTAGATGCTGCTGTTTTGTGATTTCAGTAAAATACATGTCACCCTGTTTAAAATCAATTGTCATACTTTTTTGGTTTCATTGGGACACCCCTCCCCCCACTCTCCCATCTCTGAGTTCTTTCACCTTTTACATAGTTGTTGCCCGATACTTTTGCCTTATTTTTTTCTCCCATTTTGTTTTTCTTTGTTCACTGCCCATCTGTTGTGCATCTCAGATACAATGCAGCAAAAACGTTAGATTCATGAAAGAGGAAACAGAATTAGGTGGCTCTTAGTTCAGGAACGGAGATTTTCAGGTGGCAGGGATGTAGCAGGTCCCAGGGAGGGCAGACTGTGTAGAAAGGCTTAGGAATGAGAGCAATGGCTGTCCTTTCATTTGAACATTTGTCAGACAAAGATCAGCAACCACAGTTGTGGTTCCAGGGAGCAATAGCCAAGATCTGCGAGTTTACCACAAAGCAACTTACTTCAGTTTGTAAGCTCTTGCTTTTCCCATGAAGATAAAAGGCAGCATTTCAAAGCCACAGTTCCTCGGCTCCTGGGAAATGTTCGTAGGTTCATAGCTTTGTTACAGACTTTTTAACTTCTCTTTATCTTGCCTGAACAAATGAATTTCTGGAATTATACCACATGTTTATGTTTTTAACCTCTTTCCTTCATTTTAACTTTATGAAATAAGTCAGATTAGCTGGATGAGGATTGGCAATGCCTGGTTCCCACGTTCTGGGGAGCCCTTCTTTCATGGCCTTAGACTTGGAAGCACAGTTTTCTCACTGTGCACAGAACTCATTGTCTGTAAGCAGAGACCTCTAGAGAAAAACATGTGGCCACCTGTCAGCTGCCAGCCCCAGCTTCCTCTGTGAGAGTGGCCTTATAAAGGAATTGAGGATTTGGAGCCACTGGAAATAGTTTGCTCAAGAGCTGGAAGTAAAAGCTGCCAAAATATGGGCACATGTGTGGCTTGATCAACCTAGAAATTCAAGAAAAAAATTTGTCTACTGCCTTCATTATGGTTCACATGCTTAGATCACCTTCCTGGTTCCTGTGGTGACATTGTAGAGTCTCATTTAGAATAAAGAACAACTAGACACTCCAGCCCATCCATGCATCCATCTATGCATTCATCCATCCAGGAAACATTTATCTGTGCCTTCTATATAGTTGACTCCATGTTACATGCTGAGGATGTAATATCAACAAAAGTTCTGCATACACACATATACACACATACACACACAAACACACAAACACATCCAGGTGTTTGTGCACATACACACAGACACAAGCACATACACACACACCTAGAGAAACTCATACACACCATCTTGGCTCCTGTGACCAAGCAGCCAGCTCAGCCAGGTACACAGGGAAAACCAGAGTGAGAGATTGCTTGGGACACAGCCCTCCTGGGTTCCTTCTGCACGCAGGAGCTGGGCAGCTCTACAGCTGTCTAGGCACATATCCTGCAAGGGAACATCTGACTTGCAGGGAGTCCTGCAGGTAAAAGGGAGTCCCTCGGTTAGAGGGAGCCCTGCGGTCTGAGGTCACCACCATCTTGGCTCCTGTGACCAAGCAGCCAGCTCAGCCAGAGTCCTGTGCCACACCTAACACGGAGAAGATCCCACTTCCGTATACTCTCTAGAGAACCACCAGGAGCAGGTTAATCGCCACTGCCCCGTTCCATCGGATGTGGTAGGCCTGTGCCACATCTGACATGGGGAAGATCCTACTTCCTGATACTCTCTCAAGAATGCAAAGGGGCAGGTTATTCAGTAGAAGCTGGGTATTTGAGAACCAGCATCAGCAGAGCATTTGAAATCTGGCAGCGAGCCCTGTTCTGGGCCATTTGCCCTGCAGAATGATCAGTGCTTGGAGGGGGTCCTCACCAGTGTCCACCATCTTCACTACTAGGTGGACCAGACAGGCAACACCAGGTACACAGAGACAACTCAAGTATAGCATTGGTTGGGACAAGGCACGCCAGGGTTCCAACGGAACCCAAGAAGAGGGCAGCACATCAGCAATTTGTGCCAGGGGAAACCCAGTCATCCAGTGGTACAGAAATAGCCTTACAGGCCCATAGGAGGTTCAAGCACCAGTCAGTGACAGCAGGACCAACTAACTCCAGAGATAACCAGATGGCAAAAGGCAAATGTAGGAACGTTACTAACCAAAATCAAGGCAATATGGCAGCATCTGAACCCAGTTCTCCAACAACAGCAAGTCCTGAATACCCCAACACACCAGAAAAACAAGATTTGGATTTAAAATCACTGTTTATGATGCTGTTAGAGGAACACCAAAAGGACATAAATAAATCTCTTAAAGAAATACAGGAATCCACATGCCTGTAATCCCAGCACTTGGGAGGCAGAGGCAGGCGGATTTCTGAGTTTGAGGCCAGCCTGGTCTACAGAGTGAGTTCCAGGACAGCCAGGACTACACAGAGAAACCCTGTCTCAAAAAAAACCAATAAATAAATAAATAAATAAATAAATAAATAAATACAGGGGAACATGAATAAGTTAGAAGCCCTTACAATGGAAACACTTAAAGAAATTCAGGAGAATATGGGTCAACAGATAGAAGCCAATAAAGAGAAAAAACAAAAATCACTTAAAGAAATGCAGGAGAACTTGGGTCAACAGGCATAAGTCATGGAAGAGGAAACACAAAAATCTATTAAAGAAATACAGGAAAACACAAACAAACAAGTGAAAGAACTGAGCAAAACAACCCAGGATCAAAAAACAGATGTAGAAACAACTAAGAAATCACAAAGGGAGACAACTTTGGAGATAGAAAACTTTGGGAAGAAATCAGGGCCCATAGATGCAAATATCAACAACAGAATACAAGAGATAGAAGAAAGAATCTCAGATGCCGAAGATACCATAGAAACCATTGATTCAACCATCAAAGAAAATGCAAAAAGCAAAAAAGCTTATAACCCGAAACATCTAGGAAATCCAGGACACAATGAGAAGACCAAATCTAAGAATTATAGGTATAGATGAGAGTGAAGATTTACAACTTAAAGGGCCAGCAAATATCTTCAACAAAATTATGGAAGAAAAATTCCCTAACCTAAAGAGAGAGTTGCCCATGAATATATAAGAAGCCTATAGAACTCCAAACAGACTGGATCAGAACAGAAATACCTCCTGTCACATAATAATCAAAACCCCAAATGTACTAAACAAAGAAAGAATATTGAAAGCAGTAAGAGAAAAAGGCCAAGTAATATATAAAGGAAGACCTATCAGAATTACACCAGACTTCTCACCAGAGACCATGAAAGCTAGAAGATCCTGGGTAGATATCATGCAGACTCTAAGAGAACACAAATGCCAGCCAAGGCTACTATACCCAGCAAAACTCTCAATCACCATAGATGGAGAAACCAAGATATTCCATGATAAAACCAAATTTACACAATATCTTTCCACAAACCCATCCCTACAAAGGATAATTAGGAGAAAACGCCAATACAAGGAGGGAAACTACACCCAGAAAAAAGCAAGATAGTAAATGTCTTTCATCAAGCCCAAGAAGATAACCACTCAAATATAAAAATAACATAAAAAATAACAGGAAGTAATAATCAATACTCCTTAATATCTCTTAACATCAATGGACTCAATTTCCAATAAAAAGACATAGACTAACAGACTGGATATGTAAACAGGACCCTACATTTTGCTGAATATAGGAAACACACCTCAGTGTTAAAGACAAACACTACCTCAAAGTAAGAAGCTGGAAAACAATTTTAAAAGCAAATGGTCTTAGGAAACAAGCCAGAGTAGCCATTCTAATATCAGATAAAACTGACTTTCAACCTAAAGACATCCAAAGAGACAAGGAAGGACACTTCTTACTGGTCAAGGGAAAAATCCGCCAAGAAGAACTCTCAATTCTGAACATCTATGCTTCAAATGCAAGGCACCCTCATTTGTAAAAGAAACTTCACTAAAGCTCAAAGCACACATTGCACCTAACACAATAATTGTGGGTGACTTCAACACTCCACTTTCCTCACTGGACCAATCAGAAAAACAGAACCTAAACAGGAACACAGTGAAACTAACTGAAGCTTTAGACCAATTGGATTATATATATATATATATATATATATATATATATATATATATATATATGTATATATATGTATGTATGTATGTGTGTGTGTGTGTGTGTGTGTGTGTGTGTGTGGTGTGTGTGTGTAAATGTTTTATATATATACATATAAAACATTTCATGCTAAAGCAAAAGAATATAACTTTCTCTCAGCATCTCATGGTACTTTCTCCAAAATCAACCATATAATTGGTCACAAGACAGACATCAACAAATATAAGATAATCAAATTAATCCCATGCCTTCTATCAGATCACTATGGAGTAAGAGAGGTCTTCAATAGCAACAAAAACAACAGAAAGCGCACATACACATGGAGGCCGAACAATACTCTACTCAATATTACCTTAGCCAAGGAAGAAATAAAGAAAGAAATCAAAGACTTTTTAGAATTTAATGAAAATGAAGGTACAACATACCCAAATCTACAGCACAATGAAAGCACTGCTAAGAGGAAAACTCAAAGCCCTGAGTGCCTCCAAAAAGAAACTGGAGAGAGCATACACTAGCAACTTAAAGGCACACCTGAAAGCCCTGGAACAAAAAGAAGCTAATTCATCCAGGAGGAGTAGAAGACAGGAAATCATCAAACTCAGGCCTGAAATCAATCAAGTTGAAACAAAGAGAACCATACAAAGAATCAACAAAACCAGGAGCTGGTTCTTTGAGAAAATCAACAAGATAGATAAACCCTTAACCAGAGTAACCAAAGGGCTCAGAGACAGTGTCCAAATTAACAAAATTAGAAATGAAAAGGGAGATATAACAACAGAAACTGAGTAAATACAAAAAAAAATCAGATCCTACTACAAAAGCCTATACTCAACACAACTGGAAAATCTGGAGGAAATGGATAATTTTCTAGAGAGATACCAAATACCAAAATTATATCTGGATCAAATAGATCATCTAAACAGTCCCATAACCCCCAAATAAATAGAAGGGGTCATAGAAAGTCTTCCAACCAAAAAAGGCACAGGATCAGATGGTTCTATCAGATCTTCAAAGAAGATCTAACACCAATACTCTTCAAACTATTCCACAAAATAGAAACAGAAGGAACACTACCCAAGTCGTTCTAAGAAGCCACAATTAGGATGATACAAAAACCATACAGATCCAACAAAGGAGAACTTCCCTTATGAATATCGATGCAAAAATACTCAATAAAATTCTTGCCAATCAAATCCAAGAACACATCAAAACGATCATTCACCATGATCAAGTAGGCTTCATCCCAGGGATGTAGGGATGGTTCCATATATGGAAATCCATCAATGCAATCTACTACCTAAGGGGGGGAATAAACCATGGTCATTTCATTAGATACTGAAAAAGTATTTGACAAAATTCAGCATCCTTTCATGCTAAAAGCCTTGGAAATAACAGGAATTCAAGGCCCATACCTAAACATATTGAAAGCAATATACAGCAAACTGGTAGCCAACATCAAACTTAATGGAGAGAAACTTGAAGTAATCCCACTAAAATCAGGGACTAGACAACGCTGTCCCCTTTCTTTCTATCTTTTCACTATAGTACTTGAAGTTCTAGCTAGAGCAATTAGACAATATAAAGAGGACAAAGGGATACAAATTGGAAAGGAAAAAGTCAAACTATCACTATTTGTAGATGATATGATAGTATATTTAAGTGACCCAAAACACTCCACCAGAGAACTCCTACAGTTGATAAACAACTTCAGCAAAGTGACTGGTTATAAAATCAACTCAAGCAAATCAGTACCCTTCCTATACTCAAAGGATAAACAGGCTGAGAATGAAATTAGGGAAATGACACCCTTCACAATAGCCACAAAATATATAAAGTATCTTGGGGTGACTCTAACCAAACAAGTGAAAGATCTGTATGACAAGAACTTCAGGTCTCTGAAGAAGGAAATTGAAGAAGACCTCAGAAAACAGAAAAACCTTCCATGCTAGGGGATTGGCAGGATTAATATAGTAAAAATGGCCATCTTGCCCAAAGCAATATACATATTCAATGCAATCCCCATCAAAATCTCAACTCAGTTCTTCATAGAGTTAGAAAGAGCAATTCTCAAATTCACCTGGAATAACAAAACCTCAGGATAGCTAAAACTATTCTCATCAGTAAAAGAACTTCCGGGGAAATCAGTATCCCAGACTGCAAGGAGTACTACAGAGCAATAGTGTTAAAAACTGCATGGTATTGTTCAGTGATAGGCAGGTAGATCAATGGAATAAAAGTGAAGACCCAGAAATGAACCCACACACCTATGGTCAATTGATCTTTGACAAAGGAGCTGAAGCCATCCAGTGGAAAAAAGATAACCTTTTCAACAAATGGTGCTGGCTCAATTGGAGGTCAGCATGCAGAAGAATGCAAATTGATCCATTCTGATCTCCTTATACTAAGCTCAACTCCAAGTGGATTAAGGACCTCCACATAAAACCAGACATACTGAAACTAATAGAAAAGAAACTGGGGAAGACTCTTGAGGACATTGGCTCAGAGGGAAAGTTCCTGAACAGAACACCAATAGCTTATGCTCTAAGATCAAGAATAGACAAATGGGACCTCATAAAATTACAAAGTTTCTGTAAGGCAAAGGATACTGTCAAAAAGGACAAAACAGCAACCAACATATTGGGAAAAGATCTTCACCAACCCTACATCCCACAGAGGGCTAATATCCAATATATACAAAGAACTCAAGAAGTTAGACTTCAGAGAGTCAAATAACCCTATTAAAAGTGGGGTACAGAGCTAAGCGAAGAATTTTCACCTGAAGAAATTTGGATGGCTGAGAAGCACCTTAAGAAATGTTCAGCATCATTAGTCATTAGGAAAATGCAAATCAAAACAACCCTGAGATTTCACCTCACACCAGTCAGAATGGCTAATATTAAAACTCAGGAGACCGCAGGTGTTGGTGAGGTTGTGGAGAAAGAGGAACACTTCTCCACTGCTGGTGGAAATGCAAGTTGGTACAACCACTCTGGAAATCAGTCTGGCGGTTCCTCAGAAAACTGGGCATGACACTTCTGGAGGACGCTGTTATACCACTCTGGGCATATACCCAGAGGATTCCCCGGCATGCAATAGGGACACATGCCCCAGTATGTTCATAGCAGTCTTATTTACAATAGCCAGAAGCTGGAAAGAACCTAGATTTCCCTCAGTGGAGGAATGGATGCAGAAAATGTGGTATATTTAC
This sequence comes from Apodemus agrarius, assembly GCA_964023405.1. Lineage (NCBI taxonomy): Eukaryota > Metazoa > Chordata > Mammalia > Rodentia > Muridae > Apodemus > Apodemus agrarius. Next base: position 122,916,453 of record OZ030006.1, on the reverse strand, counting down.
ACAATGAAATACTACTCAGCAATTAAAAACAATGAATTCATGAAATTCTTAGGCAAATGGTTGGATCTGGAAAATATCATCCTGTGTGAGGTAACCCAATCACAAAAGAACACACATGTAATGCAGTCACTGATAAGTGGATATTAACCCAGAAGCTTGGAATACCCAAGACACAATTAACATATCAAATCATTCCCAAGAAGAAGGAAGGAGAGGGCCCTGGTCCTGGAAAGGCTTGATGCAGCATTGTAGGGGATTACCAGGACAGAGAAGTGGGAGGAGCTTGATTGGGGAATGGGTGGAGGGAAGAGGGCTTATGGGGTTTATGGGGAGTGGGGAACCCGGGAAAGGGAAAATCATTTGGAATGTAAACAAAGAATATAGAAAATAAAAAAAAATTAAAAAAGAGAAACTCATAAGCACACAGTGTGCACATAAATATGTGTGTATGGTGTGTGTGTGGGGTTAACATATGTTAGATGAAGTATATAGTGCACCTCTCTTTGAAGGGCCCATAAATTAATTAAGGCTAAAGGTCATAAGAAACCACTTAAGGGCTTGAGAAGGCAGTGCTGTAACTGGGTAGATGTTTCACAAGGACATTTCTGGGTGTTAAGGAAAAATGGGTATCTGGAGGCAATAGGAAGCAAAGGTGTTAGTGAGAAGCAAGATGGTGGTTTTGGATCAAAATGGGGACTTGGCATGGGGAGAGTGAGGTAGCAGAGCCAGGAGGTTGACAATAAAAATGATAGTCCTCGTAATAGATTGGACTTGAGGGTGAGGGCTGCCAGAGCAGATGTCAAGAATGATCCCTAGATTGCTTTCTGGCTGAGTGACAGGAGGACATCTGTGAGATGGATTATTGTATAGGAGTGACAACACGCTGCGTCTTGGTCATCCAGGGATGACACTGCCCTCTGTTTGCCTGAGTTTCATTTCAAACCCTGTCTGCACCAAACTACAACTTGAGAACATGATGCAGTGCAAATGTTTGCAGAAGTGACAGATAAAAGGAGCAACCCTGTTTCCCCAGGCCCCAAGTGCCAGGCTGAGCTGAGTGCCAGAATTCCAATGGCAGTGAACATTAGACCATCTCAACGGGGAAGTAATGAGGGAAGAACACGATGCTAGATTATAATTACTTTATTACTTCTGTTTTGTAAATATTTTGAGACTACAACAGAGGTCTGGCAGATGAGCACAGGGTGAAGGTCATGCCCCAATGGAGGGTTTCCTTGGGAATGATGATTTAAGTTAAGACTAATTATTACTTAGCAATGAGAAATAAAATGTTCCAGGTGAAGGACATTAACAATTTTATGATTTAAAGAAGGAAAACTATGAGGTAGATAAGAGTTCTTTTTCTGCTTCATGGCTGTCAGGGGCTGTCAGGACACTGAGAGTGGAGTCAGGTGAGGATAAGTGCTGGCAGATAGGTACATGTGGTTTTTTTTTTTTTAAATTGTTTCTATCCCAGAGCTCCAATGCTTAGAGCTCAACAGAGACAAGAGAAACCAAATTGGAAGAGGCATGGTACAGAGAAGCAAGATTATCAGAGGAAGCCAGAAAGAGGCTCCAGGCTGCTGGGAGTGAGGAGGGTTGTCTTTGGGAAGAAATTCCTTTTCATAATTCTGATTCAAATCCTAATTCGTCGTTCACTTTGGGCTTGACTTCTTGCTCTGGGATAGTTTCCATTAGCTCCTGAACCTACTATGTGGCAAGGCTTGTAGAAAGTGGACCATATGGGGACCAGCTTTTCCACGTTGCCTGTCAGACGGCTTTCTCTTTTCACAGCCTTCACCAGAGCACATGCTGTCCCTCTTGTGCCAGATGAGGCGGAGAGATAAGATGCCTCCAGGGAACACTGTGTGGTACCATGTGCCCTTCCTAGCTCCTATGCTAGCAAATATGTTGTTTTGAAGATTTCTATGGTTCTTTCTCTTCTCCTTTTTCTCCTCCTCTTTGTCCTCCTCCTCTTCCCCACCATTGCCATTCTCCTCCTCCTCTTCCTTCTTCTCATCCCCAATTTCTTCCTTCTCCTTCCCACCTCTTCCTCCTGTTCTCCTGTTGCAGTTCCTTTCTGCTTTCTAGTCCCTGAGCCCTGCCTCTTCAGAGTGCTCTTTCATCATGGCGTATATTCCTTCTACAAACTATGAGCAAAGAGGCCTCACAGAGAGTGCTCTCTGATTTAATGAGCTGAAAGGCAGAAGTGTGGAACATTTAAACCATCCTCATTTTGTAGATACACTGAGCTGTATATTAGTTTGAGGCACTTCTTTAAATTCGGATCACTGATTTCTTATGTCAGTGAATGCTTTCCTGGTCATTTGAGCTGTGAGCATGACTTGAGATAGGTAGCTCCTTCTCCGGTGGCTCTGGGGAGAGTATGGTATATTTCCTCTTGGAGATGAGCTAATCTTTCACTTGTGCACTTCTGCTCTCATAGATAGCCAAGAAATTGCTTCCCTGTATCTGATGACAGTAAAATATAAGTAGCTATTAAATTTGTTTTGGTATAATCAAACATCTGGCTTTATGAATTGATATGTATACATTCGTGAATATGTATGTATGTGCATGTATAGATGAGTGTGCTTACACATATAATGAGTATGTGTGCAGGTTCTGATGGGAGTGTGTATGTGCATGTGTATATTAGCATGTGCATGTATGTACATGTGTGTTTCTGTATTTGGTGTGTTGGGAGTAGGGAGGAGACAAAGGAAACTCAACTAGCACAGTACATGGAGTTTAGAAAACCAAAGCCAAGATGACAGACCCTCGACCACCCACATAACCTCGTGTACATCACTCCCTACCCTGGCCTCAGTATCTTTACTTGTGAGATGCAAGTGTCCTGTTTTGGTGGAAGTTATGAACACAGGATTGTGAGAAGTTTCTTCTAACCTGAATCCCTGCTCCTAATGTGGTTCATCGTCCATCTATTTGCTCTTGTATTCAGTGAGGACAGGATCTGGTATGCCTGAGTTGCTGGGAGATCATCAGATATTGGGGAGCACATGGAGAGGTGGGGGAACAGTACAGAGAGCTTCCCATCACCTTGTGGTTGTGACAAACAGTGGACGGATGGGAATGACTTCTAGATAAGATTGAGCACTCTAACGAGTATCTTTAAATAATTAAGAATTGGGTTGAGCTACTGCAGACAAATCTGTAGAATAAAAATTTAGGAAGAAACAGGTCATTAAGTCTTATATAGAAATTCTCCTCCTCCTCTTCCTCCTCTTCCTTCTCTTCCTCTTCCTCCTCCTCCTCCTTTTCCTTCTCCTCCTTCTTCTTCTATGTTCATACATTTAGAAAAATAGGGGTAGGGCTGAAGAAATGGCTTAGTGTTCAAGAGCACATACTCTTCTTGCAGAGGACCTGAGTTCAGTTCCCAGTATCCATATTCCATGGCTTACAACCTGGAATTCCAGCCCCATGAGATCAGAAGCCATATTCATAGGCACTAGCACTCAATGCACATACCAACACCATACATAATTACAAATAATTAAATAAGTAAGTAAAAAGAAAACAAGCAGGAAGAACATTGTTTTCCATGGAGAATATCAAGGGGGTGACTTCCATTTCCAGTAACTTAACATGGAGAATTTTTTTTTAAAGATTTATTTATTATTACATGTAAATACACCGTAGCTATCTTCAGACACTCCAGAAGAGGGCGTCAGATCTTGTTACAGATGGTTGTGCGCCACCATGTAGTTGCTGGGATTTGAACTCATGACCTTTGGAAGAGCAGTCGGTACTCTTAACCACTGAGCCAATCTCTCCAGCCCCGAGAATTTCTTTATTTATTCACTTCTACTTCACTTTTATTTATTTAAAAAATTAACTTTTTTGATACAGTAATATTGAGCTCAAACTCCATAGAATTGTTAACTTTACAATACAGTTCAGAAGGACTTTTATGTTTGGTTGGTTTTGTTTGCTAGTTTGTTTATTTGATTAGTTTTGTTCTTTTGAGACAAGGTTTCTCTGTGTAGCCCTGGCTGTCTTTGATTTACTCTGTGAACCAGACTGGCCTTGGATTCAGAGATCCACCTGCCTCTGCCTTCTGAGGGCTGGGATAAAAGACATGTGTCATCATCACCTGATTTTTTTCATTTTTTAAAAACAGCAGGCTGCTGTGGACAAGTATTACAATGTCCACATCACCTATGGAGGTACTGGCTCTGACTCACTCATGCTTTCATCTGCCTGGAACACACAATGCTGAAGGAATCTAGATAATTCTTCATTGGAGACAGACGCAACCTGCAACCTGCATCTGTATGGTGATAGCAGGTCTGTTGCCAACTTGGTTTACTGAGTGATGAATGAACAGCACACAGGTGTGAGTTGTTGTTTGAGACATCACAGCGGCAGGAAGCACACTTTGGAGATGCAGACTGATTGAACTGACTATACTAAAGATCTCTGCTTCTGTCCCACCCTCATTTCTAGATCAGCTAGTGTCTTAGAGTTCATATTGCTGTGTCAAAACACCAAAGCGAGTTGTGGAGAGAAGGGCTGATTTGCTTACATTTCCTTGTCACAGTGTAACATTGAAGGAGGTCAGGGCAGGAAACCAGAAACAGGCCTATCCAGATGTTCCCAGAGCTCTCTCTGTTCCTCCACAACAGCCACAGATCTGTTTGCCATGCTGTTGAAATCGGTATGTGCTTTAATTTCGCTTCAATGCCATTCAGGGTCTGCTCTACTTTCTTTTCCTTCTCTTTCTATTTGGACAATAATTCACTTCTCTAACTCTGCAAGCTCATATATATTCCTCTTGGAGACTTGGCTGCCTGGCCCTATAATATATGGCTCTTGTCTTGTTTGAGCCCAGCACCTATGCCTTTTGTCCTTGAAAGATCTTAGCATATATCTCAAAGACTCAACCTGAATTCACATGTTATCTTTCTCTCTATTCTGCCTCCCTTTCCTCTGCCATCCTTCCTTTTCTTTCTTTCCAGCTTCTATTTTTCTCTGTCCCCATTTCTTTTTGGTAACAAAAGAAAAAGCCCCTAGACCTCTCCTCCCCACCCAGTCTCTCTAGATCCCTTCATACTTGGTGTCTTAGATTGGCTGTGTAATATGCATTACTCCTGCAGTTGAGTGTATAACATGCATTACTCCTGCAGTTGAGTGTATAACATGCATTACTCCTGCAGTTGGCTGTATGACATGCATTACTCCTGCAGTTGGCTGTGTAATATGCATTACTCCTGCAGTTGGCTGTGTAATATGCATTACTCCTGCAGTTGCTGTGTAACATTCATCACTCCTGCAGTGGCAGTGTAATATGCATCACTCCTGCAGTTGAGTGTGTAACATGCATCACTCCTGCAGTTGAGTGTGTAACATGCATTACTCCTGCAGTTTCTGTGTAACATGCATCACTCCTGCAGTTGCTGTGTAACATGCATTACTCCTGCAGTTGCTGTGTAACATGCATTACTCCTGCAGTTTCTGTGTAACATGCATCACTCCTGCAGTTGCTGTGTAACATGCATTACTCCTGCAGTTGCTGTGTAACATGCATCACTCCTGCAGTTGCTGTGTAACATGCATCACTCCTGCAGTTGCTGTGTAACATGCATTACTCCTGCAGTTGCTGTGTAACATGCATCACTCCTGCAGTTGCTGTGTAACATGCATCACTCCTGCAGTTGCTGTGTAACATGCATTACTCCTGCAGTTGCTGTGTAACATGCATCACTCCTGCAGTTGCTGTGTAACATGCATCACTCCTGCAGTTGCTGTGTAACATGCATCACTCCTGCAGTTGCTGTGTAACATGCATTACTCCTGCAGTTGCTGTGTAACATGTATCACTCCTGCAGTTGCTGTATAACATGCATCACTCCTGCAGTTGCTGTGTAACATGCATCACTCCTGCAGTTGCTGTGTAACATGCATCACTCCTGCAGAGGTTCATCCTATTTTCACCACAGCATTTCCTCTCTCTTTCTGGAACTTAGGTTTTGCTGACAATTTTCAGCAGAATGTAGCAAGCAATGTTTTGAATACCTATGCTTGCTAAGCCTTGGATTCTGGGTATATAGCGAGGAATGAGATAATCTAATGATTTTTTGCTGTTATATAAGATCTGAGAGTAGTAAGTACCCTATAAAGACTTAAATGGGGTGATGTAAGGATGAATGAAATATACTATAGGATGAGAAGGTAGGGAAGGCCTATGAACAAATTGTATCTGAATCCTGATCTGAATAGCCAGAAGAACCCAAAAGCTTTCCCTGCAAAGAAAAGAGTTCATGTATGGATTGACATCAGAAGATGCTTGGTAGGTTCAATGACTCAGTGCTTAGAGTGGCTACAGTTTGAGAGATACCAAGCAAAGACGCATATGCACATATGAAGAGCTGGTATCGACTCCAGCTTCTGAGGCTGTCCCGTTACTATAAAGCCTTAAGGTCCATCAGATTCCAAGTGGAAAGCACTGGATGAAATTTGACTTAAGTTCTAGCATGTAAATGGTTTGTAGTTTGGGAATTTCAAGGGGTTCTATTTATTTTACTCTATATTTTGGCAATAAAGAAGGTAATATAGTCCAAAAATCCAGAAGGGAAAGTAGAGCAGGATAAAAGGTGAGTTGAAGGCTCTTCACTCTAGCTGATTATCTAACTATTAAATCGAGAGTCACCACAGTACTGAGTTTCAAGTGGAGAGACACCATCTAAGGATGTCACTGCCAGCCACTGCACACAAATCATGTGGCCTTTGTGTTTATACATTCTCAAATGCCAGCTTAAAGGCAACAGGAACACATTTCTTTCTTTTTCTTTCTTTCTTTCTTTCTTTCTTTCTTTCTTTCTCTCTCTCTTCTCTCTCTCTCTCTCTCTCTCTCTCTTTCTTTTTCTTTCTTTCAAATCAGGATGTACATCAAAGAGACTTCTTGTTGCTACCCAGAAAAGACTGAATACCTCATGATAAGCTTGATTGAAACCCTATTCTCTGCGAATCAAAGAAATGTCTCATCACACATACCCAGCCAGAATTTCAGAGAACTGGGGAAAAATTATGTAATTTCAATTAAACCTGTTGAACAGAGTAAAATGTGATAATATTAATTCTTTTTGGACTGTAGATATCCTACTTCTAGAAATTTTTCATAAGGAAAACTTGGGAATATATAGAAAGATAGAAAATATTAATATTTGAAAATTTTTATAGCTAGCGATGGGGGAATGCTTAAGTACTTTGGTGCAAAGCAATATTCTGCAGTATGTGCAATGATGTCTTAGAAGAATATCTAATGACAAAAATTTTTTCCCATGAAAAATGGTTAGGAGAAAAATATAGGATGTAAGATGATTAGATGTAAGAAGTTATAAAAGTTGTACATACTTTGACATTAATTGGAAATTTAATATATAAAAAGAAAACTGAACAAACTGTGAATGTTAACAGTTGAAGACTGAGAGAGATTAGAGAACAGAACTTTTTCTTTTCATTTTTTTAAAAAAGCGTATTTCTCCTTTTCCATTTATCTTTTAAAATTTCCAAGGCGAACATAAATCACAATGAATCAATACACCAATAATTAATTTATAAAAATGACTAGATGAAGGATTTATAATAATTTATAAAAAGGACTGTGATGAAGGATCAGTACGTAAAGTGCTTGCTATGTAAGCATGAGGACCCAAGTTTGATCACTGTAACCCAAGCAAAAGGCCAGATGCAGTGATAAATGCTTAAAATTCCAGAGCTGGGAGATGGAGGCTTGGGGCTTGCTCACCCGCCAACCCCGCCTACTTGGAAAGTTCAAGGCCAGTGAGAGATCCTATCTCAAAAGCCAAGATGGAGTGTGCATGAAGAATGATTGACAGTTTTCCCTCCTGTTTTCACATGCATGAGCAGACACATGAATGTGTACCTGCACATACATGTACACACACATAAACATACACGCAAACAATGAAACATGACTTGGGCTTTAGAGATGGCTCAGTAGGTAAAGTGATTACTAGGTAAGCAGGAAGACCTGGGTTTGGATTCCTGGCACGTGTGTGAAAAGCTGGGCACAGCTACATGTGCCTGTAATTCCAGTGTGGAGGGGAAGAGACAAGGCGATTGATTGTATGCACTGGTCAGCCAATCTGGCCACTTAGTGAGCCCTAAGTTGATGAAAGACCCTGCCTTACCACACTCACGAATGATAGTAAATATGTGATTAATACTAAATTATACAATAATTTATATTTACATAATAATATAATCACAAATATGTTAAATAAATAAAAATATGGTACATATATGCCATAGAATTCTTTTCAGCTACAAAGAAAACTGAAATCATGGTATTTATAGGAAAATGGATGAAATTTGTAAATATTATACTGAGTGAGGTAACACAGACCTGAAAAGAAATATCTCACTAGCCAGCTCTGACTTCGCAGTAAGTATATAACCTGGAGCAACCACAGAAACCAGGAAAAGAAAAAGCTGCCATTGGGCAGGGGTAGAGAAGGAGGTCTGGAGAGACAGGCACAATGGAGGGGACAATGAAGGGACTTTCACGAGAAGTGGGGAGAAGGGAGGCATACCGAGAGAGGGGGAGAAGAGGATAAATAACACTGAAGATATTTGTAAACATCATAGGGAAGCATATTATTTTACAAGGTTACTCTGTATCTATATCTATTCGTCTATTTAGAAAGACATATAGAAAATTTAAATGCTATCATTTTTGGCTGATAATGCAACTCCCAATCCCTGATCCCTAGACTACATCTAAGCAAAACCCCTGTGCCAGGCATGGAAAACTCCCACTTGAGTTGATGGGCAAGGGTGTCGAAGAGACTCCCCAAATAATATAGAGTATTGTTGTTGCCTTGTTTGCCTACAATGCTTGAAAGTCTGACCCTTTGCTGAGGATATCACATACTTATGACACAGGACCTGGGAGAATGGAGGTGGATCTGGCTTGGAGGATTCCTTCCTGAGCATTTGCTCTTAGCACTGGAAGGTGGTGTGCAAGCTGCCAGCAAGGAAAGTGATCAATATGTACACCCAGGTGTAAATCCTGAGAGAGAGAGAGAGAGAGAGAGAGAGAGAGAGAGAGAGAGAGAGAGAGATCCACAAGGGTGAATTTGACTTAAGAGACACTCAGAAGAAAATTCACGTGTGGTACTGTAAACATAGCTAATGGGGTCAGGGACCCCAGAGGAGAACCTATTAGCGCTACGTTCATAAGCCTGTATAATTTCCAGTTGCATTCTGAATACTCATCCTTATATCCACAGATAAGTGTAGTTCTCATCCCTTATCAAAGAAGTTTCTTTCTACAGCAGCAGGAGACTATTATAAGAGCTGCCACTGATCAAAATACAGAGAACAGTTGCCCATGGGGTCTACAGCCTCATTTGCTACCTCTATAATACAACTCCCTATGCCTACGGCTCAGGGAAAATTGCAGAAGAGAGGCGAGATAGAACCAGTTCTGTCAGATAGCGTCTTCCCTATGTGATAGGGAAGCTGCACTCATGAAGTCTCAGAAATATCGTCCCCTAAACCAGCCTGGCACAGTGAAAACACTAGTTGACACCTCATTATAGATGGTGGAAATATTACATCCCTAACCTTAAATGAAGAGCTACCAGCAATTAATAAAAGAAAGATAATGCCCTCAGGGTCATGCCTCTTGATATGTTATCCACTCCTGAGTGGTCAGTCTTAAATACATAAAAGAGCAACATTTAAATGAATTTAGTGGGTATTTTCTCTCTCTCTCTCTCTCTCTCTCTCTCTCTCTCTCTCTCCTCTCTCTTGCTCTCTGTTTCTCTGTCTCTGTCTCTCTCTCTCTCTCTCACACACACACACACACACTAATATTTAATTAAGTTAGAGTCCGATTTGAGAAGGAGTTGAGAGGTGTGAGAAGAGGTGCTGGGTGTGGGAGAGGTAGAAATGATGAAACACAGCATACACTTAGCAAACTGGCAAATACCTTTAATTAAATAAAAGGAAAAAAAGCATGCCCAGGAGTGACAGAGCAAGGCATGTGACGTGCATATGTGCAAACTCTGGCCCTGGGGTTGGAATGGATAGACTGATGGCACAGTCTACCCTTTGACTGGGTCTGGATTTCTAGCAAATGCCTGAGCAGAAAATGGAAAGTCTATTACGAGTCACATGAGAATTCGGCACAGATTTCATTGTTTAGAAGTCATTACCAGCTTCTAAGTGAGGAGTGGTGAGTGGCTGTGTCTTTTTATTACCAATTTTGTGCATTACAGATGACCTTATAGAATACGGGCTCTGTCATTTTCTATGACATTTTACGTCTGAAGGATGCATCTTCTCCTGTATTAGTACTCAGACAAGTAGACTGTGCCAGAAGTCACCAGTTAGGATTTTGATGGCTATACTGTAGGGGAAATCAGGTAAGCTGCTTTCATATTATTTTGTCTTAGCCAAGTGTCCTTGCTTCTAGGTTTTCTGTGTACTCCATCAGCTTTGCAACTCTGACTTTATTGTTCCAGTTACTTTAGCCTAACCCTTGTCATGTATGTTCTGTTAAAAATAATCAACATTGACTTCGCGTTTGAATTAAAATAACTAAAT